>JASDQU010307883.1:83892-112278 GCA_032191745.1 Picea mariana
TTACAACATCCAGTCATGAAATAAAGTTGGAAGTAGTTCCTCCTCAAATCCAATGACACAACACCTTTGATGAAAAATAGGAGTTTGTCTCTGGTCCTAAACATGACTTCTCAATTAAGGTAGTTTGTAAATAGTTCTTTACAATTCCAAAAATGAGGGTCTTTTCGAAAACCATTGACCCTTGATAAAAGATCGATCCTCTTATTTATAATGAATCATTAACTAAAAATATCTACTATGAATGATAGCTAAGTAAAACAAAATATCTCCACATGGCGGTTTCATATCTCTGTCTTCTAAGAATCATCAGATCGTTTTACTAAAGTGGATAACTCCTCTAATACTCCGACCACTTGACGAAGAGTTCCTCACATGTGTTGGTATATGGGAACCTGTGTTGGTCCATCGGGGTTGAAAGAATTTCTTTCCCTTCTATTGCCTATGCTCTGTACTTGACTATTTTAAGACTTAATTGCTGCAAAATTTCTTGAGCCTTGATCAAATGCTCCATGAACTGTTGTACTTGACCTGGCGCCATCCTTGCCACCTTTTCTATCTATGTTGTCCATGTTGATTATTTTTCTACATGTTGCTTGACTATGTCATGCAGGTCGAAAAAATCCTTGGGTGAGACAAATTCTGGGAGGCTGATGTCTTTCATCTCGCAATTAATATTTTCCCAACTCTTTCCACAATCGGCCCATTTCTCCTGAATCTCCCACTGAGGTTCTGTTGGAAGCCACCAATTCTTTCAAATTTTATCATAATTAAAAGTCATCATAAAGGGATAAAATCTGTATGTAGCTTCCACCTCCTTACATTTATAAACATCGATGTATTTTGGTTTCAAGGCGATTTACTGGGTTAACTTATTTTACGAGTTTTTCATTTAGATTTCGTTTGATTTTTTTAAATTTCATGACTGCAAGCATGAAATTCAAACAAAAAATTTGCTTGGGTAATTATTCTGCAGTTTTGTTTTTCTTATTGCATTTTACCAAAGAAAATACACCTTGAATAAACCCATATGTTGCTAAGCTTCAAGTTTTATAAACTCATTGATTAATTCACTGCTACATTTTCATGTGTTATGGGTAATATTACTTGAACAATTCTATGGTTGTTGTATGATATTAATTTGTTTGTTGAACTATATGAACGAGAAAAACATTGGATTAGCATTTGATATGTGCTTCATTCTCTCAACAGTCATATCACATTCATGGCAATTGGTATAGTTCTGATGTACCCACGACTACACCTCATCTCGTTGAAATTATTGAACCCATTCATTATTCAAATTGGCATTTGATACTAGTTGAGGGTTTGATATTCATTGTGTTTAATGGATCATAGCTATGCACGCCCTCTAGTTTTTCATTTTTCCAAACTCATTTTCTCAAGCATGACATTCTCCAAACTTCGTAGAAATTGGGTCGTTGTGGTTTTCACAGACCTCTTCTTGCTACTCATTTATTGGAATTCAAAGCCTCCTTCCCGTGATATCTATTGTGTCTATTTGACAGTGACCATGGCTCTTGTGGTTTGAATTGAACCAAATGACTCTAAGTTGTTTTTTAAAAACCCGTAATTCCATACCTGAGACATGTTTTTGTGGGAGGTTTTATGGGAAAATGGTTAAGAATTTGGGGAAACCATTAGAAACCCATTTCGTAAATGGGGTCATTTACCTTCCATGCAAGAATTTTTCCAGAAACTAGACTTTTTCAGAGATATGTCTCGTTCTTTGGAAGGAAAAATCTCATAATTTTTGTTGCGGTTGAGATAAGCATTTTTTTATTTCGCTTGGATATTCAAGCCTGTTATTGGTTTTTCTGGGTTTCAGGTTAAACATTCCCTTCTAATTATTGATGAGCCTATGTGAAATGTCAAAGTGATATAAGAAACAGAGGAACCCTCTGTCTATCCTCTTCCATCACGGGCTTATACGAATTTTCTTTTGTCACATTTAGCCCAAATTGGGGATACCTAGGAAAGCTCCCTATGTCGAAACAATTTTTCCCTACCTGAAAACACAATTGAATCACCTCTTTGTTCTAATCTAAACCCGAGTTCTGATAACCCTGTGAATGAGAGGCAAGGTTTTGATTCACATAATGGATGTGAGTTTAACGAACCAAATCCTGTTGCTTTGCAAACCCCCCTTCTTAAAAAACCATTAGAAGAGGTAGTGGATGTACCAAAAGACAAGGTTTCTTTTGCTCCTTTTATTGAGCCGAATCAGGGTTTCATTAAAAAATCAATTGTAAAGAAAATTCATAGGCCTAAGAAACAAATTAATTCAAACTAAAATTTTATAAGAAAAAGGATTAAGCAGTCTAATAATATGATCATTAAAAAACTCAACAAATTCCACTATCATAGATTTTGATATATCAGATGCCTCTTTTTCAAATTGCTGAAATAGCAAATAGTTGTTTTCTTTTTATTTTGATTTTGTTTTAAAAAGTAAAATAGATTAGATTTTATTTTTTATTTTATTTTTACTATTTTAGACTAGTTACAGAATCCTGTAGTTGGCTACAAAATCTTGTAGCTTATTTTTTTATAATATTAGTTTGTATTATTTTCTAAATATGAATTTCATTTTTTCTATCTACAAGAAAAGGATAATTATGATGTTGTTTACTTGGAGAAACCATCTTGAATCATACGCTCTATTATTCAGTATTTTCTTTCTTTTGTGTTGATAAAACTTTGTTATTTTGTAATTGTTTTGACAAACCAACTCCTACACGAGTGGTTTCCTGTTGTACTATTTTTGAGAGACAATCTATTTTTGGGGGATTACACTCTATCTTGCATGATAAGAGTTTTTCAATCCAAAAATGGTTTAAATAGTGGTCACTGTTAGTATTGGAGGCATCTTTGGCTGGGATACATTATGGACATATAATTTTGAAGACTGCTATGGAGAAGTTGTTCAGTACTTGGCTTTAGCCCTGTGTGACGCTTACCCTATTATGTTTTTGCTTCCATCTTATGAAATGTTATTACGTTTGATACAACTTTAGTCTGGTTATAGTATGGTATTTCATATTATTAAGTACTTTGATGATTTATGTAATTTGTTGTTCCATTTTACGTATGTGATCAATCTGCCATTTAATTATTGTCGATTTATTCTAAATATTAAATGATGGATCACATTAATTCTTTGAATTGAGTTTCCTCTCTTTATAATTATTGATTATCATAAGGTCATCATATCTGTATATTTATCATTTTGTTGTTATATTCTTTCTCCAATGCATCTTTGATTTTGTTCTGGGATTATTATCTATTATGTTACAGGTTTCCCTTATACGCGAGATAGTTAGGAGCTCAAATTGCACATGGATATAAATTAAACTTAGTTTATTAGTTAATAGTTAGTTTACTTGTTATTTAGTTAAGTTATTTATTAGTGAATTAGGAACAATCTAAATTAGCTTTGACTGTTTGAATATTATTATTTCAATTATATTTGTTTACTATTCATTAGTTTAGACTTTTAAATATTCAACAGAAAACATAAAAATGTATGTGCTTTCATTATCTCTTTTATAAACACTTTCAAAAAAACGTCTATTTCGCAAGATATCCAATGAATCTTGCAAGTTGTATATACACTATTCATATCATAAATACATATTCATGTTTCCATTTTGAAGCTTGTAAACTATTAAACTTATATTCTTAGTATCATAAATTTATAGATTAGTTTCATTTGTTTTATTATTTTTAGGATTTTAGTTGGCCAACGGAGCCATTAAACCCGTCGGGTTATTTCGTTCCAAACGGATTGGGTTACTTAGACAACCCCGGTCCAGATTTGACCTTCCATTTGATGGTGTGTCACTTACGTCCGTCAACAAATGGTGCTAGAAGGAGGGCCAAGGTAATTTTAATGATTAAATGTTCTACTCCTCAACCTGTCATAATTCCATATTTATAAAGTCTTCTTTTGTGTCATCTTGAAATGCACTAGAAGGTAGGCCAGACTGATAAGATGGCCTTGCAGGAGTATTTATTTCGAATGTATTTAATTCCACATGGCTCCCCAAATCATAGAGTTGGAACATGTTTTCCACTTCTCATTACCTGATATTCCCAACGAGACAGTCTATCGCTTGTCCAAAGTCACCTTTGATGGTGGGGGGATGTATCTGCTAAAGACCATATTAACAAGTTTTGGTGTAAATGCATCAAGCATGATATTTATGATTTAAAGGTTTTATGCAGATTGTTTTATTTTACTTTTAGGGGTTGGATTAAACATTGGTTTGAGTCTTTTCCAGCATATCACATTTTTGATTGGTTTCAATTTGTAGAGAAATTTTTACATGCTTTTGAAATCTATGATTACAATTAGTTATGTGAAGAATTTCAGACTTTTCTAATCAATGACAATTCATCTCCAGAAGGCTTTTCAACAAGAATCCATCATGTTCTCTATAAATTTGATCTTGATGATATGTCATTTGTACAAAATGTCCTCTATGATTCTTGTGCCCCTTTCATCCAGTCATATTCAGTCGTGAATGATGAATCAATTACAAATCCTATCACTCAATTGCAAGAAGAATTTTGTTCACAGGATCAGAGGAATCCATCCGAAAATTTTGAACAAGCAAGGGAGGTAGAATCTATTGAAAAGGTTCTTACTGGTAATCAAATTGTTTTCTCCTCTGAATCATTGTATTTTCAATCCTCGACCATCGTGGAAGAATATTTGATGTTGGGTCAAGGTGAATCTCCTCATTCTTCTAACTCCTGCTCTAATCAATACTTAAATTCAGTTATTGAAGAACACTCAGGTGGAGAAAATCATCTTAAGCATTCTAACATTCCTATGAAACTGATTAGAGATGAAAATATACAATTTGAAGAAGAAACCTTAAACCTTCATCCACAAATCATACCTTATCCACATGATAGATTATATGTTTGTTATGAAATTTTTAAATTGTCTATCATACAGGAGGAAAATTTAGATTATCATATTATGTTGAAAATTTTATTAACAAAACAGAGTGAAAGTTGTAAGGCATGTAAAGAGGAATGTCTTGAGAATACCATTGTTAAATATCATAGCTCAAGAGATTCTTTTCATATGCTTATTTCTAATTCCTTTTACTCTTTATATACCGACCCCTTCTTAGATTCTAGTGGACTAGATACTTTACCCACAATATGTTACTCTTTTCCATCACAATCAGATCTTTTCTATATACCAATATTTAGTGAAATTAATTCCATACATAACATTTTTGAAGTCGGATTTGACACTCTTTCACTTTCACAACTCACATGGGAAAAATAGATGTTGCAAGATGATTTTACACGATTTATTGTTGAAAAAGGAAATGCACTCATTCTTATGAAAATCAAACATTCTACATTGCATATTCTTTTTTTGGTTTGTTCAAATTTTAATGTTTATCCTTCACATTTTGAAACGATCAATCTCATCAAAGGAAGCCTTCAAACCAATGATCTAATTGATGTCATGAATACTCTTATGATGTGTTCCCCATTGATATATCCATTTCATCAAAGTCATAGTTTGCATCCTAATTTTTATGATAGGACCTTAGAATGGCTTGAAGATTCGTATAGAAAAAATCTTCATAATAAAGATAAAGTTGTGCTTGCTTTGTTTCTACCTAAATATATGGGAAGTAAGCATGACATGATTTTTTTAGATCCTCCATGTGAATAAGTTGATGAAAACTTGGAGAATTGTCAGGGGGATGGGGCACTTCAGCCTTGGCCGATGGTTATGTCAGGTCCCCATAATATTGACAAGTTTTCCAAACTTACTTACACTCTGCCATTCCATTATGATCCATATCAAGACAAGATTGCAGAATGGTTGGATGATTCATATATAAAGAAGTTTCAAAAGAATGGTAAGGTTGTGCTTGCTTTGATTTTTAATGAATATATAGGAGGTAAGCATGGCATATTTATTTTCTATCTGCAAATACTACATTATTTTGTTTTGATTTTCGACTTTCTACACCTTGCAGGATTAAATATGCTCTTGTGGTTGCACTAGAAATACAACTTTACTTAGACTTTTGATCTATTTAGTAGTTAGAGTAGGTTTAGGAGTAGGTTTCCTTTAGTTTTATTTCTCATTTTTTATTTTTGTAATAATGCAGTTATGAACACAAGTGGGTGCATCGAGAGAACCATAATATGATTGTTGTCAGGGAAGTCCACTTTGACCCTTTTCTCTCATCTTTTCATTGAATATTTATGTTCAAAACGCAATATCATCATGAAAATTTTAAATGAAAAGTAAAGAGATAAGTAAATTTGAAATGTCAATTCAACCCTAACCCAAGGTGCCACGAGTAGGACTACCCTCATATTAATACTATTTTTTCTCTTTTTCTTTTAGTCTCTCTCAAGAGATATTTCGCTTCATGATTTCAGAACCACCCTCTTGTAAATATTTTTAATTTTTAATTTTTATTTTTTTGCTTCTTTTCATTTTGATTGATTTTGATTTTGATTTTGATTTTGCTGGGTACTTCGGGAGAGAGTATCTGTGATGAGGAATGACTACCAGTAGTTGTTGATAGACATGGATTATCTAGTGAGGGTTGGTGAGATGTATCATGAGGCTCTGAGAGAGCAGGAGTTGGAGATGGACCGACTCACTCAGGAGTTGGAGAGCACTCAGGAATTCTTGAGAGGCACACAGACCGCCCTTCAAGAATCAAAGTATAGGACATATGAGTCTCCTAAGGAGATCCATCAGAGATCCACTTCATCTGTCTTAGTGGACACTCAGATGTACTAGTCAGTCACGTTGATAAAGGATGTTGATGATCTAGCAGAGGAGCACCAGTTGATGGGGGACACTTCCATTTGTGTCTTGGGAGTGGTTGATCTCCATATAGAGATTGATCCATCCATACGCCTAGGATCTGTGTTGCAGCATGAGTTTGTGGGAGATGACAGGAGTATGCCAGAGCATACAATAATGAGTGATAGATCACAGAGACATGCTAAGATGTATGGTGGGATTCAGAGGGGTGTACTACCTGGTAGGGAGGAAACACACTTAGGGGAGCATGCAAGTGCCACTCCTTTGCAGCAGCATATGATTATGACACATCACCTTCACCATTTCAGCAGTTGCCTAGGTGAGGGGAGATGGAGAGTGGTTTTCCAGCAGTTGGAGGAGTTGCTTCCGATTGTACCTGATGATTGGGGTTTAGTGATGACTACAGGCGAGTAGTTATCAGGGATATCGATGGAGGAGCTTCTGGTCGAATCCTTAGGATTGACCAAAGCATGTGACACCTTTCATTCCTATAGTCAGCTGCAGATGTTTCTATTAGCCCGTCCAAACACTTTTATCATAGAAAGCAGCATGAGGAGGGATAGGTTGTGGTTGAGGGCATGGAGAGTGAGTAGGCCGAGACTACATGACAGGAGTACTTTTACGGCATATAGCAGGTTAGAGGTGGACCGTGTTAGACAGAAATTTGAGACTTGGTGCATGATGGTGAGCATCATGGGATAGGTGGTAGCAGATGAGCACCTAGGGATTCTGACAGTGATCAGTCTCACACAGGAGCAGTTAGAGGAGATTGGAAGTGATAAACTTCCAAGTTTTCCATGGGACCCAGGAGTCTGTTTTCTTAGCACAATGTTCATGTTGACCCAGGTAGCACCAGAGAGCCACACACTCCACCTTGGTTTGGTTTGGAGTGGGTCTGCAGGTACTTGTCCTATGGGGCGAGACCTTTCCTTCTGCTTGATCATTATGATAGGGCATGGATATGTTTGGATAGGTACTTCTTCTATAGATTTGTCTTCACTGATACAGTTTTTGGACAACAGCTCCAATGATCACAGGTATTTTAGCTGGAGGACCCACGAGAGGAGGGTTCAGGATGTATGTAAGGGGCAGACAGTCATAATCAGAATAGTGCAGTGTCAGCATGAAGATATTTGACAGAGGTTAGCATGAGACCCAAGGATTGCAAGATTGAGAAGTTCATTGACTGACAGGGGAGAGTGAACCATTGCAGGGGAAATTTATTCTAACTTTCCATTGAGCTTCAGTGTTGAGAGGAGTGCATCGCTTGCAGGTGCCTCATAGAGGTCTTGCAGTACCTCATTCGGGCATCAGCATGTGCATTTGGTGGAGGCTGTGTGGATCTTGGTAGAAATTTGTAGGATAGACTCATTCCAAGATGAGGCCATGTGTCATGTGCATGAGGTTCATAGGGTTGATATCTTTCAGGACTATGCTTCGTAGAGTATTGCAGTTCACTTCCTGATCTGGGATCCAGGGGGTGGAGTGTACTAGTGTTCGTCTTTGGATGGGTTCTACTATGTACCCCATAGTTGGACATGGTATCCTGGTATTTTACTTGGAGGGATTTGGGTATTTCTTGAGGACAAGCAATTTTCTAGCAAGGAGGAATGTAATGTCCCCACTTTGGGACATCATCACAGTGTAGAGATTTATGATGACCAGAGTAGCTAGATGGATGTTATAGCGAGTACAGGGGTATTTGAGAGGCACTGTGGGGTCCATCTTGCATTGATGATCATATTCCATCATTATGGGCCATTCTACACAGGTTGGATTTGGTTTTGTTGCATTCCGACGATTTCCATGATTTTGACTATTTTGAGCTATAAGTTAATTGAAATCATTGAAGAGGTCATTTTGGGCACATTACTTAGAGGAACCTCTCAGTGTAATAGCTCATTTGAATCGGGAGGAGCAACACTATAGGATGGGATGGCTAGAAGTGACTTTCAGTGGCCAAGGAAGCCACATGGAGAGATAAGGTGTTTTTCATAGGTAAAAAGGTTAATTAATTAATTAAAGTGATTTAATTAATTAATTAAATATTAATAAAATGAAAGTCACTTTGGAGGGACAAGGTGAGCCAAAAAGTATAAAGGAAAGGCAATGGCCTCTTCTCATTCATTCATGTATGATCTTATTTTGATATCTGACTTTATCTAGTGAGCCGATCTCTTGGGGGTTTTGAGGGTTTTGACTTAACAAACCATAGAAGATGATTCAGTGGTGAAAGATTCCACCTAGCTTGCCCTAAGCTTGGTCTCAGAGCTGCAATACGCTCCCACACCATTCTAGTTCTAGATCTACTCAGTTGTAGAAGGATTCCACATCAGTTCCTTGTGCATATAGAGAGAGGGCGCACCAGTTGGGGGCTTCCAGCAAGGGGGGCGCACCATTCATTGAGGAGGGATTCGTCCTAGATGAGGAGAAGGGATTCCAAGAATTCAAGGTATTGGGTTTCCTTTGTAGGTGTCTTGGCATCATTCTTGGTGGTTTTTCAGAGTCTTTCAATGGAGGATCGATTTGTATTGAGAGTGGGATGTTTTCCCAAGAGGAGGGTGCACCATTATTTGAAGGGTAGCTAGATCTAAGGATCTAGCAGGTATTTGAGGATTTGAGCAATTGGTTTCTCATTGCAGCATCCTTATATATCATTGTGGAGAGTTTCATATCATTTTGTGGCCTCCTTCATCAGGGACGAATTATCTAGGGCTTCAGTCATCTAGTGGGGAGCACCATTCAGTGGAGGAGTTCAGATCTACCAAGATTATGAGGGATCTTGGAGATTCGGGGACCTCGGTTGTTCTTACCATCACCGGATATATTGTTTGGCATCTTTCTAGAGGTGATTGGACATATTTGGCACCAAGGCCGAATTGTTGGGGAGCTTCTGTTATCCAACAGAGCGTGGCATCTTCCAGTGGTGAGGGGTTTGGCACTTGTCATTGGTATTCATCTCTTATCCAGCCTTTGGAGGCTTATTTTGTATTGTCAGGATCATTTTGTAGAAGCTCATACTTGTTATCCATTGTCTATCATCTTGGCCATCTGTTGACCATTCTAGATCGGCATCTCCATTGTAGCATGTTCTTCTATTTTATGAATAAAGAAGATTTGATATGTTTTGGCTTGTCTATATTATTGCATATGGTTGAGGTATGTCCCATGGTTATCTCTTTCTGTTATTTGTTGCATACACACATATAAACACATCTAAACAAGTAGATCAGAAAAGGGTTTGACGAAATACCTCACTTCGAAAAAGTTTTCAAAAGACACCAAAACAGTGATGATCCTTGCATAATGGATTGGGATCATTACATGGGAATTGTATGTAAACTCGTCGAGATGCTTAACAAGTCTGTTGGTAGTGGGTAAATGCACACATGATACCAAGGCCACTTAGTCAAGGTACTGAATAGGCCTACTAGCAGCGAAGAAATGTTGGGTTTAAGAAGATCCTCAGGTATGTCTGTTAATCTGAACAAATGTGAAGATATTTTTGTATCATGAATGTATGACTCTTGGACAGGATAAAGGTACTAGAGTGGGTTAAATGGCATCCCTTCCGAGGCTATGGATACTTGCTAGCAATAGTGGACCTGTCAACGATATCAATGTCATATGTATAAACATTGCTACACCTATTATCTAAATAAGATACCAAATTGCATTTTCAGAAAGAAATACATCCAATGTTATGACTATGTTATTTTCTGAGTTATTATCAAAATGATTGATCTGTCATTAACTGTCTCTCAAAATTTATTTCATCTGTACCCCTGATATAAATTTCTGGTAATGCAGAGATAACTACTTCACCTAGCGTGTCGCCATTGTTGGCAGCCACAAATTCTGTCAAATTTTATCATAATTAAAATTCATCATAAAGGGATAAAATCTTTATGTGGCTACCACCTCCTTACATTTATAAACATTGATGTCTTTTGGTTTCAAGGCGATTTATTGGGTTAACTTATTTTACGAGTTTTTCGTTTAGATTTCATTTGTTTTGTTTAAATTTCATGACTGCAAGCATGAAATTCAAACAAAAACTTTGTTTGGGTAATTATTCTGCAGTTTGGTTTTTCTTATTGCATTTTACCAAAGAAACCACACCTTCAAGAAACCCATATGTTGTTAAGCTTCAGGTTTTATAAACTCATTGATTAATCCACTGCTACATTTTCATGTGTTATGGGTAATATTACTTGAACAATTCTATGGTTGTTGTATGATATTATTTTTTTTTTGAAATATATGAACGTGCAAAACATTGGATTAACATTTGATATGTGCTTCATGCTCTCAATAGTCATATCACATTCATGGCAATCAGTATAGGTCTGATGTACCCACGACTACACCTCATCTCGTTGAAATTAATGAACCCATTCATTATTCGAATTGGCATTTGATACTGGTTGAGGGTTTGATATTCATCATGTGTAATGGCTCAGAGACCTCTCCTTCCCACTTGTTTATTGGAAGTTAAACCCTCCCTCCTGTGATATCTACTATGTCTATTTGAGAGTGACCATGGCTCTCGTGGTTCGAATTGAACCAAATGACTCTGAGTTTTTTTTTTTTTTTTAAACCCGTAATTGCATACATGATACATGTTTTTCGGGAGATTTTATGGGAAAACTGTTAAGAATTTGGGGAAACAGACAAAAACCCATTTCGGAAATGGGGTCATTTACCTTCCACACGAGAAATTTTTCCAGAAACTAGACCATTTAAAAGATATGTCTCGTTCTTTGGAAGGATAAATCTCAGAATTTCTGTTGCGGTTGAGGTAAGCTTTCTTTTATTTCGGTCAGATATTCAATCCTGTTATTGGTTTTTCTGGGTTCCAAGTTAAACATGCCCTTCTTCTTATTGATGAGCCTATGAAAAATGTCAAAGCACTATAAGAAACAGAGGAACCCTCTGTCTTGCCTCTTCCATCATAGGCTTATACAAATTTTGTTTCTGTCACATTTAGCCCAAATTGGGGATACCTAGGAGAGCTCCCTCTGTCGAAACAATTTTTCCCTACCTGAAAAAACAGTCGACTCACCTTTGCATTCTAATCTAAACCCTAATTCTGATAATCCCGTGACCGAGAAGAAATGTTTTGATTCACATAATGGATGTGAGTTTAATGAACCAAATCCTATTTCTTTGCAAACCCCCTAGCTAAAAAACCACGATGTATTTTTTACACCCAGAAAATCATTACAAGAGGTAGTGGATGTACCAAAAGACAAGGTTTCTTCTACTCCTATTATTGAGCCAACTCAGGGTTTCATTAAGAAACAAATTGTAAAGAAAATTTGTAGGCCTAAGAAACAAATTAATTCAAACTAAAATTTAATAAGCAAAAGGATTAAGCAATCTAATAATACGATCATTAAAAAACTCAGCAAATTCCACTATCATAGATTCGGATATATGAGATGCCTCTTTTTCAAATTGCTAAAATAGAATATGGTTGTTTTGTTTTTAATTTGATTTTGTTTTAAAAATAAAATAGATTGGATTTTATTTTTACTATTTTAGACTAGCTATAGAATCCTGTAGCTGGCTACAAAATCCTGTAGCTTATCATTTTTTTAATATTAGTTTTTATTATTTGCTAAATATCAATTTCTTTTTTTCTATCTACAGGAAAAGGATAATTATGATGTTGTTTACTTGGGGAAACCATCTTGAATCATACGTTATATTATTTAGTATTTTCTTTATTTTATGTTAATAAAACTTTGTTATTTTGTAATGATTTTGACAAACCAACTCCTAGAGGAGTGGTTTCCTATTGTACTATTTTTGAGAGACAATCTATTTTGGGGGATTACACTCTATCTTGCATGATAAGAGTTTGTCAATCCAAAAATGGTTTAAATAATGGTCATTGTTAGTAGTGAAGGCATATTTGGCTGGGATACATTATGGACATATAATTTTGAAGACTGATATGGAGAAGTTGTTCACTACTTGGCTTTAGACCTATGTGACGCTTACCATATTATGTTTTTGCTTCCATCTTATGAAATGTTATTACGTTTGATGCAACTTTAGTCTGGTTATCGTATGGTATTTCCTATTATTAAGTACTTTGATGATGTCCGTAATTTGTTGTTCCCTTTTACATCTGTGATCAATCTGTCATTTAATTATTGTCGAATTATCCTAAATATTAAATAATGGATCACATTAATGCTTTGAATTGAGTTTCCTCTCTTTATAAGTATTGATTATCATAAGGTCATCAAATCTATATATTTATCATTTTGTTGTTATATTCTTGCTCCAATGCATCTTTCAGTTTGTTCTGGGAGTATTAGCTATGTTCTGTTACAGGTTTCCATCATAAGCAGGACAGTTAGGATCTTGAATTGCACAGGGAGATAAATTAAGCTTATTTTATTAGTTACAGGCTAGTTTACTTGTTATTTAGTTAAGTTATTTATTAATGAAATAAGAACAGTCTGAATTAGCTTTGACTATTTGAGTATTCTAATTTCAATTTTATTTGTTTAGTATTCATTAGTTTAGACTTTTAAATATTCAATATAAAACAGAAAAATGCATGTGCTTTCTTTATCTCTTGTATAAACACTTTCAAAAAAACATCTATTTCGCAAAATATTCAGTGAATATTGCAAGTTGTATATACATTGTTCACATATTCATGTTTCTATTTTGACACTTTTAAATTATTAAACTTATATTCTTAGTATCAAATCTTTATAGATTAGTTTCATTTCTTTTATTATTTTTATGATTTTAGTTGGCCAACGGAGCCATTAAACCCGTCAGTTTATTTCATTCCAAACAACTTGTTTTATTTAGACAACCCTGGTCCAAATTTGATCTTTCAGTTGACGGTGTGTCACTTACGCTTATCAGCAGGTTCCTAGGCCATTTTCATCCAGTATTCGGTTGCTTTCCTAATCTGATCTATGTTATTGTCCCTCAGCACCCAAATGTTGTGCTTTTCGGTGTCTCAACCCTTTTGAACCGTGTTGATGTAATCGATCCTAGCTACTTCTTGGTGAGCCTTCTCATACCACCTTTCCACGTCCATGCAGGTCACTAGTTCCATAAGGGTATCTTCTTGGAAATCAGCTATACCTACAGTGAAAAGGTTTCATTCATTCGTGAATTTGTCATAGGCATCTAGAAACTCACTTCTCAAAAACACAGTGACATGTGCGGAGTCCTCATAGTATTTTTCTAAATGGCACAAATGTGCCAACTCCTTAAGTGCAGCGGCCAGCTCCTTTTCATCTCTTCTTTCTCTGCCCATGTGGCATCTGTGATAGCCCTCTCTGCACCGATGAGCTTGGGTGTCTTGGTGTGTTCTGTGCTGAGCAACTTCTCCTTCGTAGTGAGGAGGATTGAGTTGTCTAGTGTAAGCCTTCCCTTCTTAGTAGTCCTATTCATGATGGATTTTATTTTTTTGTCATAGATGATCACTTGTATTTCAGTGACCTCATCAACAAGTTCAGGGATTTGTTGTTCTCCCCATGTTATCGTATTTCCCAGGCTCCCGATCATATGTATATGTTCCAAGATTGGTTCCTGGAATTATTCTATATGTCCCGATGGCGCGACCTCCATTTTTTGTGCATCGACTAGTGAGGCATCAACTAAAATTGAAGAATTGGTTATAGGTCCTGTACTCACTTGGTAATCAGCTATCAATGTGCCGATTTCTTTCTACGAAACTTCCTCTTTCCGACCTCCCGATCCCATCTCATCCCTCTATATTTCTATTGGGATTACCGACAAATCGAGTAGCTCATTGTCTAAGGAACTTTCGACCTCATGCTCTCTCTACGGAAGGCTCTAAATTGGAGCATCAGGACCTGGGGTAGATGCTCTCTCAAGTTATTTTTCCTCTGTAATTTGCACTGGAGTCACCAGGGACACCTCCGAAATCTGATCATCATCATAGATGGTTATTAATTCGAACAAGGGGTTTGGTAAAATTGTCCTACCTAGTGTCCTCGCTATCTCAGTCTGGGTTTAAATCCCCCTCAGTGATGCGATCTGTGGTGGTGGAATTTCAAGGTTTTTTGGCCCAGTGATTTCTTTAAGTTGTATTGGCTCTAGGCCACCTGGATTTCCTCTTCTTTCGATTGGGTCATCAACGAGAATCCTCAACATATCTACAAGGTTAGGGTCATTATGCAACTGATCAATGATTCTTTGTGCCCCTTCTAGCAAGATAAATCCTCTTCTTTGTGCCTTTGTAGTCTCTTCTACTATGATTTCTTCCACGGATCCGAGGGATTCTTGAGTCGACTGCTATATTGTCTCCACCTGTTCATCCATACTCATAACTTTGAACCTTGTCATGTTCGGGTTGGCCATCCTCTATACAACCTTCTCCCAGTCCTGAGTGAACTCTATAAAAATTTCATCCTCAAATTTATCATGCGCGTATGGCCAACAAGATGATACCTACAAAGCATGCTGGAGGACCATGCCTTTAGGGTCATTCTTGAAGAATCGTCCTGTCGGAAACATGAATTGAAGTTGGCTCAACCCTTATTGTTTCGCTTGAGTAGTGTCCTTTACCAAATAAAACCCCACATGGAAATCATAGGGTATGAAAGCTCGCTTCTTGTCCTTAACTAGTGTGGTGTTATATCCATGCAGGATAGTCTGATAGTAGATTTCTCCCATAATGAGCCGGTCTAGGACGTGCGCGAGTAGTAGATGTGGCACTCCAGTGGCCCCGAACACCCTGATTATGTTGAGCATTCATCTAAATACCATTGGCCTACCTTCACTACCATTTACTTAGTTGTTACGGATAATCTCAAGAATTCATTTTTAAATATAATAAAATGAATACGAGCAATGAATTCATCGCAAATGAGTGCGTAGGATTTTTTATACCTGTTTTCCCATAGTATGATGAAATAAATGTGGACTGAGAGCTTTGCAACATGACAACTTAAATTCATGCCAACAAAGACATTTCTCACACAGATCACATCGAGCAGGTACGAGGCCATGTGGAAAGAGGGTGTTTCCCCTTCTTTCAGTGTTTGAGCCTATTGTACACAGATGCTCAATTGTTTGGAAATTATTTCTCCCCAGTTGAAGATGTTCCCAGAGATTGCTACTATGTATGCCAAGGGAATCCATGCTTATGAAAAACTTAGAGCAATCCTTCTCTCCATACAATCAGCAGATGAGAGCCATCAAATAGATGTATGTTTCCCTCAAGTTAACTATCCCATACCAGCAATTTCTCCGATTGGTAAACTTCTTGTCCTCCCTCCACCATGAGGCCATCAACTGGTTGGTGTCATGGGATTCGTAGAACTTCACCATGAAGTCTGTGTTTAGTCTCTCCTCTAGGTCTTTGAGCTTGTAGCATTTATGGAATTTTGTCAGGAGGAAAAATTTGGCACACCTACCATTTTCATCATTGATTAAACATTTATGCATGTTTGTATGGTCGATCAACCACCTCAAAACCTCTATGCAAGGGAAAAATGGGGTTCTTCTCACCACCATGTCCAAATATGACCATCAAATGTTTAGGAACACCTGGTCATCGAGCACCCTTACATCCAAGTCACTGTGTGGGATACACTTTGGGTACTCCTCTCGGTTGATTCTGTTGGAAAGGTCCCCCCACTATGGGAGCATTACTTTGGATCTAGTGCTTGCTTCTGTGTCACTGAATACCGGAGGTTGGACAAAGGATTTCTTTGTTGAGGTTTTTATGACCGACTCTACCTTGGGAGTGTACTCCAACTTCCTCGTAGTGAAGAGCCTTTACCTATTTCAGCTTCCTTTAGCTTGGGTGCACTTGACGAGCGTCTGGTGGTTAGGTTTCTCAGTGGAATTTTACCTACAGCTAGAACATAGTTAGAGACAGTGTAAGAAATTAGATGCATATACAAATCATGACCGTTGAATTGAAAAACTTGAACAAATACCTCTCGAGCTTGTTTAACCTAGTTTTCATAATCTAAGGATCAACACAATCTCAAGACAATTTCTTTGCTTCTTCGGATGCTCTAGAGTTCAAACTTGTGTGCAGAATGAAATTGTTCAAAACCATTCTAGAGATTTAAATAGGGATGAAGTTACCTTGTCGCATTACTCATTTAATTTGGGTTATGAGTGTAGTTATGTTAAATCTAACAACATATCCTCAAAGAATTTTAAAATTTAATTCGATTGTGGGTTGATGATGCAGGTGCAAGTTGTAACGTGCCCTATCAGCAATTTCAAATTGTTATTGTTCAATCGATGCACAAGGTAGAAAAAAATGTGGGATGAAGCATTAAATGGTCTATTAAATGTCAAAATCCGATCATATCTTACGCCGAAAACATCCCATTATTTTTCCAGTCCAGTTGGTGAGTCAGGGGTCAGGGTTCTTCTTCTAACACTTTTCGTTGGTATCTTCTTTCCAAAAGCTCTGACACCGATCGATCTTGTTGTATAGAGATGATCTAGAAAAGATGACTAAGAGGTGTGACTAGGACACAAGGAACCTTAATATGACTCGGGAAGAAACCAGGTTTTGCGACACCCCTACATGACAAATACATGTGGAATTCGAGGTCGACATCTTCATTTACTCGTGTTAATCAGAATCAAGACTTTCCTTGAGCTACATGTTCTAAAACCCAATCCTGTCTTGCTGTTGATGGGTGTAAGTGACACAATATCAATTGGAAGGATAGATCTGGATCGGGGTTGTCTAATTAACCTAAGTTGTTTAGTATGATCTATCTTGACGGGTTTAATGGCTTAGTTAACCAACTAGGGTCCTAAAATAGTGAAAGAAAATGAACAACTCTAAATCTATAACTATGATACTATGTACATGAATCTAATTATTTACAAATGTTAAACAAAAACATAAATATGAACATGTGATTATGAACATGATATTTACAATTTGCAAGTTTTGGTGGATGTGTTGTGAAATCAGTGTTTTGCATTTTTTTTATGAAGTAGATAAAGAAAGAACATATTTTTTATGTTTTCTATTTTATAATTTAAAATCTAAGAACTCAAAAAGATATTAATAAAACATAATCTAAAACAAGAACAGAATAATAGTCACAACCAATTTAAACTATCTTATTTCATTAATGAATAAACTAATAACAAAAATTGAATCTGAATAAAACTAACCTTAGATTAGTCTCATACTGTGTCTATATCCCTGTGCAATCCATACTTCCACCTATCTTTTCTGTGAGAGAAATTTGTGACAGGCTTGTACTAACATATCCAAAATAAACTTAAGGTGTTTATTGATAGCTAGGATATAAGAACAGAGTACTAAACATGTAGATCCAGTGACCTTATAATGATGAATGATTACAGTAAAAGAAATTTTAATGTGAAGCATTCATTTGATACATCAACTAAACATCAAGCGTAAATCATGATATTAAAGTTGAAATAACAATCACAGGTATAATATATGAAACAACAAGTTATAGAAAAAATTTAAAGCACTGAATAAAATGAAACATCATATACTAATGAGACTAAACTTCTATAACATATCAATCTTCCATAAAATAAGAGGCAAAACATAAATGGAATAGTGTCACGTTGGTCTAAAGCCAATATGTGAACCACTTATCCATATAGTCTTGGGAATTTACATGTCCATAAAGCGTTCCAATCAAAGATGCCTTTCACTAACAAAGTGAACAATATTTAAAGTAACTTGGGATCCACATACTCATATCTCATAGGATAGAGTTGGATCTCCCAAAATCAAGTAATATTACAAAAATAGTGGATTGGAAACCACTTATAACAGAGTTGGCTTATTCAAAATAAATCAAAGTTTTTACAAAACAAAATGAAGGAGAAACTACTAATCATTTAACGTATAATTGAAAATATTTCCTCCAAATAATCAACAGCAAAATCTCCCATTTCCTTAGAAAAGAAAAACCAATTTGATAAATTAGAACAAACAATTACTGATAACTGATTTTTTATTAAAAGAGACTTGGCTACAGAATGGAAGATTCTATAGCCAGTCTTAATTTTAGTAAATGAAATCAAACTTCAAATCAACTTGGTTCAAATTAGATAACATAAATAAAATGAAAGGAAAATAAAATTGTTTTACCATTAAAAGTTAACTAAAGAGGGGTCAGATAGTTCAGAGTTTATTATTGCCTTGACCCTGGTCGCATTCTTAATGACTATGTTTCTAGATCTCTTGATATGTTTAGTCTTCCTCTCTGCATGCTCCTTGAGATCAAGGTTTTCTTTCCTAAACAAATCATTCTGAGTAGTAAGAGTTTTAATTCGAGCCTATAAGAGAGGAATGTTGGTGTAATAATCCTCGACCCAATGGAAACAACCATCACATTGTACATGGAAGATGACAGGTTGATGAAGGGCACAGACAACCAAGGGTTCATCAGTCTTACCTGCTGATTAGTTCAGATCTTGCCTAATACCAGAGAACCCTTCTTTACCTTTAAGGCATGGTGAAAAATTTGTCATGAAATCATAAGTTTCAGTAAGAACTATAACTTCCCTCCTGGAACCCTGAAATTCTGGATCTTCATGAACTAGAAAATCCTCTATCTCAAGATCCAAACCCTCATCAATCTTGATTAGATTCATCGATCTCAGATGAGTATCGTTTCGATTCCTTAGTTTCCTAGAGATTAGTCCACCCACTTTACTGTTCTTGAAACCCAAATCTGTGCGGGGTTATTTTGTTCCTTTACAAAGATTCTTTGCATTAGACTTATCAATAACATTTAGGCTAACATCATTCATAGGCAAAAGAGGGTCATTTACCTTCAATTCATCAGTCTTTTCACCGAAAAACTTGCAATTAGGAACTTACATAGAGTCCCTTCATCTAGAGGGTTTTGTCAGTAAACTTTGGTCCATTAATTGAATTACCAAACTGGTCTTCAACCACTAGCTTGCCTAAGTTAGGGTTTCTTGTTAAAAGAGGGTTTGTTGTAGGATCATCCTAGGAAAAACCATTCCCCATTAAAAAGAACTCCCAACTATCACCTATGGTTGACAAATGATACATCAACAAGATTTTAACCAACCCATGGTGGAGCGGGCATGAATTTACACCATGTCACTTGTAACGCTTAACCATCTTATAGAGACTCATCAATAAGTAAAATGACATATCTAAATAGAAACCTATGAAATTCATGACCAAACAGATATGGTAGAGAAAGACTAGTCTGCATTGACCCTTGCAAGTAACAAATTGTTTTAGAATTAACAACAAACTATGTCATCTAGGTTTTAACAAGGCAGTAGGAATACCTTTTACACAACAATTGGTTTTTCAAGAAGTCATAAACAAATTCCACAGGAATTCTTCTATCCTAGTGTTTTTAAACCATCTCTCACCCTTCGATGGGAGCCCTGTAGCTTTGCTAATGAAATCTTCTGTCAATTCTAATTGTATGTCTCCTATCTTAGCTCTGAACCCGTCAAAGGTTTGTGCGAAGGCCTATGCTACCTGAATATTATAACCCTCTAATTTCTTAAGGAATATATCCCAGACATGATTCTTTAGGTCCTCAATTGCATCGTCATAGGAGAGTAAGGCCTAGGATATGTTCGTCTCTATGTGAATGATGGGCGCCATGAACATTGTAACCAAAATGCAACAAAGATTACTCATAATAGTTTTATGTTTCAATTGTGCGAGCAGAAAAAACAAGTCTGAATGGAGAGTGGAAACATGAAAATAGTAGAACCTGTGTGTTATCATAACTCAGATAGTGGAAGTGAAAACTAGAGGGTTCGTTGTAATACTTAACATCTCTTGTGATGTGTGCCAAAAATATAGAGTACCAAAACTCTATGCAGGTAATGAATAGCTTCATTAATGCTTGGATCCAGCCAGGTAAGGTGAGAACGCGAGTACAACAAGTTTGTACCCATTGGCATGGGCGTTGAAGTGACCATCAAACTCATGACAGAATACCAAATAATTAACCAAATTTTTTCATGTACCAAAGCAATTTGATAATGAACTATCAAACCATTGAAACAATAATAATCGTATTAACACAAAAAATGGATCCAACAACCATTTAATAAGATTTAAATTTCAATTACATATGGATGGTTTTTTAAAAGATATTTCTAAGGCATAAAATTATTAAAACAAGCCAAGTTTTATGTTTAATTCATGCTTACAGTCATGAATTAAAATAAAACAATTGAAAATGGAAACAATAAAAATTAATAAGGCAGTCTTTAATCCAACAGTCATTTTGAAACTCAGAAAAGAGTTTACAGATTCAAGGTGATGTTAACTACAGAGAAATTTGATGTCTTTCAACCATTTTAAATATCAAAAATCATGTGTGGTTGAAAACAATGGTGACGTATTGGAAGAAGTAGTTATCTCTGCATCACCAGAAAATTCATGTCAAGATGAATAAGAAAGAATGAAAATTTAAGAAACAAGTGACAGCAAGTCAAGCATTCTGATCAAAACTCAGAAAATAACATAGTCTAGCGTCAGATGTGTTTCTATCAAAAATGCAATCTGGTATCAGGTTTTGATTACGAGTGAAATGATGTTTAGGCAACCAACTCTGATACTGTTGACAAGGCAACTGCTTCCAGCAGGCGTCCATAGCCTCAACAAGGATGTCATTTAACCCACTCTAACACCTATATACTGTTCAAAAGTCATCCATTCAAGATAAATAACATCTTTAATTTTGATCAATTCCAAAAATACATACCTGATAATTTTCTTAAACCCAACATTGCTTCGCTGCCAGCAGGCCTACTCAGTACCTCGACGAAGTTTCCTTGGCATCATGCATGCATTTTCCCATTGCCAACATACATGTTCAGTGTCTCAGTGGGTTTACAGACACTTCCCACACCTTGCAGTGTTTTCAAACCTCTAGAATGTGTTTACAATTTCACAGGAGCTTTATGATATTCAAGAGGGTGGGGTGATGGTGAAAACCTCAGATTTCGAAAACAAAACATGATATTTTACAACTTATTATATCGTTTGATGACCTTCATCATCATCTGAACACTTACATTTTTGTTAAGAAACCATCTCGAGGACATGAAGGTATAACCAAGTTTTTTTTCTTAAAAACAGGGATAACATTAAGAGTTTTATTAATGATAATCGTGTCTTCTCATAATTTTAAAGAGAAACCAGGCACACTGTATTGAATATAAATTTTCCTCTGCTAATCTGTGTTTTACCATTTACAACACTCGTGCTTTGAAAAGTCATCCATTGTTTCTCTAGGATAAAAATTTTGATTCCCCTTCCACAAGTGAATTGGTGACTCAGACAAAATTATTCATAAACAAATAAAAAAGAAGTAAAATGAAAATAACCAAAATAAAAAAAAATAAAAGAAAATTAAAATAAAAAATATGTACAAAGAGGTGGATCTGGAATCATTAGATGAAATACCTTTTGAGAGCCTCACCATTCACTAGGAAAGTGTCTGGCTGTCCCTCCAAATTGTGTAGGCGGAAAGAGCTGGGAACTAATTTTTTAGAAATTACAAATGGTCCTAGCCACAGATTTTGGAACTTGGTGTGTTCCCCCTTTCCCTTGTGAGCTTTGTCCCACGTGAAAACCAAGTATCCAACATCGAAATTCATATCTAAAGAAGAATTTGAATCAAACCATCTTTTTACAATTTGTTGATGCTGATCCAATTTATGCTTTTCTTGTGCTCTTACTTCCTCCAGTTTTAACAAGGCATTAATTTGACTTTCTAGGGGAAGGCACTCCTCTTCTTGAACTTTCTGCGATAATTGCAGAGAAGGAAGTAAAACATGCGGAGGGAGAATTTCTTCTCTTCCATAGACGAGGAAAAAGGGGGAATTACCAAAAAAGGCATTTGAGGTCACCCTATCATCCCAAAGTGCATTATACAGTGCATTGTGCCAGTTCTTATGACTTTCTGAAACTGTCATTTTAATGATCTTGATTAAATTTTTGTTTGTCGATTCTGCTAAGTCATTTCCTTGAGGTTAGTAGCTGGAAGAACACTTCAGTTTAATCCCTTTTTCCAAAGCAAAGACATTCATATCAAGGGAGGAAAATTAGGAGGCATCGTAAAAAACCAGACATTTGGGAATGCTGAATCGAGTGATGATATGAGAGTTGAGGAAAGATACTACCCGATTCATGTTCACCACTTTCAAGGGTGCAACATCGGACCATATGGTAAAATAATCCATTGTTGTAATGATATACTTGTGCTGCTGTGAAGAAGAAGGATTAATTGGTCCTATGATGTCAAGACCCCATTGCTGAAAAGGGGAATTTACAGTAACAGGCTGCAAAGGGAATGCTTCATTTTTCATCTGTACTGCAGCCTTTTGGCATATTATGCATTTATGACACAGCGCATGGGCATATTTAAACAAAGTGGGACAATAGTACCCATCTCTTAGAACTTTGTGAGCAGTGGTATTTCCACTGAAGTGACCACCGACTTCACTTGAATGAAGTTCAGATAGTACTTTCTCCTATTCTTCATTTTCTAAACAACGCATAAGAACACCATCAAAATTCTTTCGAAATAATACATCATTTATTAACTGGAAAGATATAGATTTTAGCCTGAGTTCTCTTCTGTTTTTAGGATCAAGATAGATAGGAGTATATTGATGTGTCAAATAAAATTTAATGTTCTCATACCAAGAATTGGCAGCAACTTGTGCACATCTGATTTGTTTTTCGTTATGTTGATTTATAGTTAAGGCGTTGATTTGACATTCCCATTCTTTAACTGAATCAACCACTAGCTTACATAGCCTTGAGCTCTAACAATCCATGTAGGGGTTATTTAGAGGTCATATTCCTATAATTACATCATCCAAATTTCCCTTTTCTCACCCAGTTCTTTTTGTACTAACAGGTTTCTTACAGCTGAGTAAGGAACAATAACCTTGATTCTGGATTTCAGCAGGTATGACCGGAAGTGTTTCACTGCTTTAAAAGAAACATATGCCTGTTGATCTACTGTTGGGTAGTTAATTTATGCTTCTTTGAAATCTGATCTCATGAAGGCAATGGGTATCACATTACTTTCAGTGTTTTTCTATGTTAACACTGCAACATAAGATCGGTCAGAAGCAAAGGTGTAAAGAGTGAAATCTTGAGAAAAATCGGGACTCATCAAGGAAGGAGCTTCAATTATTTATTTTCAAAAGGAGTCAAAAGATTGAATTTATTGTGGTCCCCAATGGTACAGAACATCCTTTTTAATTAAATTTTTTAAAGGTCGTACCATTTCCAAGAAACTTGGGACAAACCTTCTGACGAAATTAATCTTGCCCAAAAAGGACTGCATGGATTTTTTGGAAGAGGGAGGGGGGAGTTTAGCAATAGCTTGGGTTATTTCAGGGTCAATAATCATTCAGAACTTAGAATCTATAAGCCAAAGTAGTTTACCTTGCTCTACTGCAAAGAATGATTTCTTAGGGTTGAGGGATATGCCAAACTTGTGACATCATTCCAGAACAACCCTGAGGTGAGATAAGTGATCTTTCTTGTTTTTGGAAAATACGGTAACATCATAAAGATAGACCACAACCAATTGGTTAATGAGGCCATAGAAAGAAATATCCATCTCTCTCTGAAAAGTGGTATCGGCCTTCATCGGTCCAAAAGACATCTTCTTGTAATCATAAGTGCCCCATGGAGTGCAAAAGGTGGTTTTAATCGGATCTGAGGGAGACATGAGGACTTCGATGTATCCCAAAATTCCCTTACAATTCTTAAATGAATTACACCTTACTTAATTCCTAGTTGAGTTCATAAATAGAAAGTTCCAAAGGAAATATTCCTTACTAAGTTAGACATTCAACGTTTTCTTTAAGTTTCTCCCTTTTCTTAAGCTTCGCTTTTTCTTTAAGTTTCCTTTTTCTTTTAAGTTTCCTCCTTTTTCATTTTTAACTAAAAATCAATTTAGCAAGTGTAGATAGAAACAACCATTTACCCTTTTTCCTTTTTAACTAAAAATTAATTTAGCAAGTGTGGATAAAAACAACCATTTACCCTCTTTTATTTTTAACTAAAAATTAATCTAGCAAATGTAGATAAAAACAACCATTACCCTTTTTTAAAAATTTAATCCTTTATTATAATTTTTTTTTAAAGCTTGAATTTCTTCACCCCCTTCTTGTTATATGTCTAATTATTTTTGGTCATAGGTTTTGCTTAGACCTAGGTTTTAATTCACTAGGTTGGGTGACGTTTTTAAGGGAAAAATTGTTTTTAAACTTTATTTATCATATCATTGATTTTAAGGCCGACTAGGTCCTAAGGAGGCATAGTTTTCTAGGCACTAGGTTTATTCACTTACCAGTTAAAATCGTTATGTGCCCTTTAGGATGCACTACATGCTCCAAGGGTGCCACTCGCCTCTTTCCATTTTCCTTGCGTGACATACCTTTCAAGATGCACTACGTGGTCCAAGGGTTCCACTTGCCTTTTTTTGTTTTCCTTGCGCGACGTGCCCTTCAAGACTCACTACGTGCTCCAAGGGTGTCACTTGCCTCTTGAATGAATTTGGTAGATGTCAACCCTTGGAGTCAATACTCCACTAGGTGATATTGTGGGAGACTCAAGGCCTCTAATAATAAGACCCCTACCTTATTGCGCGCCCCTTACAATCATCATGAGCAAAATTGTCACATTCTTCCCTCATAGAATAATGGGTCTTCTCGAACTAGGTAATTTTTAACCTGTAGTTTGAGCCATGACGAGAGTGATAATAGGTTGTGGAAGTGGTTATGCCACACCTCTCCCTCAATGTCTCTGGTTGTCATGCGTGACCCCTCTACTCCAAATGTGAGTCTAGTCGACAAGCTATCGTCAACCTGCATCCACCAATGAATCATGTCAAAAATAATAATCAATCATCATAATATCTAATCATATGTACATATGTCACATCAAAAACATTCAAACCCAACAGTCCACTCCCTAAATCGCTCCAGATTCCAAGGGGTTTCATCGATGCCTCTGCATCCTCAATGTACAAAGTCCTGCACACTCAAGAGAACCTAGTCAATAACACATGTCTATGTAAACACAACAAAATAACATATCATAAAAACCATAATATCTTATAATCATTATCAAAACAACCAATAGTATAGTAACCCGGATCACTTGCATGCAAGTGTCCTCAAAGAATAAGTTCTCTTAGAGCATGCAAGAGCGGGATGTTACACCCTTCTTTGTTTCTTCAATGACCTTTTCAACGGGTTCCTATGAAGAAACATTGTGTGGAGATGATAGTTACTGATTTTTAACCAATTCTTCATATTCAATTTAGACAAAAGAACTGACTATGGAAGTTTTTCTATATTTGTTTCTAAGCATTCTGGATATTTTCCTTATTTGATGTTTGTTCATAAAATCAAATAAATTACTAGAATCATCATTCTTTTTGGAATCAAAAGGGTAACACTCCGATGAAAGAGAGGAATCCACAGTCTATTTAGAACCTTCAAAAGAAACCTAGGGTATTTCACTAAAAATGAATGACTCTTCCTTAAGGTTAAAATTGAAAGCTTGACTATGTGTAACCCTCGCAACATTTTGACGAGAAAAGGAAACCTGAGGGTAAGACAAGAACATATCCTATACAGGATTTAGGGTTTGAAACTCTACCTCAGAATTGTGAGTCTATAAATCTGACTCAGAGTTTTCATGAAAATGATTTCTTTTGAAAAAATCTTCCCAAGCATCACCATTATGCTTTAGTTGAGACTCAATTAGAATTTTCACTAAACCATGATGAAAGACATTTCTTTATGAAGTGAGATTTTTTCTTTGATAAAAATTTTCCATTTTCGAAAGGCTTTTAAGCAATAAAACCGACATGTTCAATTTATAATCCATGAATACCATTAACAAACAAAAGTGATATATGAAGAAAATTCTATATCCTCCCTCACAGGTCATAAAACCATTTATAACACCTAACAAGAAATTTCATTTTTCCTTGACTAGGGATATACACATACCTTTGTAATCATATTTGCACTCAGGAGAAACTAAGATTTTTTACCAAGGAATATCCTTCACTATTTTAGTCTTGGACCAACATTCCCCCTTTAATGGAAGTTCAGTCACTCTGGATATCAATTCTTCATCTATTTGTAACTCTATATCTCCAATTTTAGTTTGTTCACCATTAAAACTTAGTGCAAAGTCTTTAGTGACCCGTGCATTGTAGTCGTTAAACATTAGTAGGAAATGTAACCATCCAACCCTTTGAAAAGTCAAAAAATAGTATTTGTGAGCTTAAATAATATCAATTCCAGGTTCAACTCTATATACCATACCCATATTAAAGGTTTACCACACCACAATTCAGAAAAACCTCTTATGAAAACACAATAGGATCTCACTGACAAGTAAATGAAAACAGACCTTCAATGCCTGGGTAAAAATACCAATTCGAGGAAATACATTGTATATAGGATTTGACCTAAGGTATTAATTGGTGAATACGGTGAGACAACACAACAATATCGCCATATCATCTACTATTCGTATTTTCTTTGACTCCTGCCCTGATAGACGTTTCTTGTTTGCAGAGCTGGGACACCTGCTATTGAATTCTTCCTCCACATGTTTGTTTGAATCATTCTAAACCTTGAAATATTTAAAATAATTGTAAACCTTGAAACCTTAGAAAATAATATGCCTTTTTAAATTTAATTTAACATTCATACCTTCACTTTCCATTTACTGGACAGTCATCTTTTTCTGTCTTTGAATAATGCACCTGCATGTATTGTCTCAGACAACAGCGAATTCTCAGACATCGTGAGGGACACAAGCTAAACCCATAGGCTTCAAATCACTCATGTATTTCACACTCCCAGTTTGTACTTATACTGGATGTACTCTTTTAGTTACATTGACCTACTTTTTCATGCTTTTGGAATCCATTATTAATTTAAGTTGATATTTTTCGAATCCATTATTAATTTAAGTTGATATCCTTTTATTCATATCGTCGATAGTTGGGCCACTGACTTCCCTAAACTACTTATACTTTAATGATACTTTATCAACTAATATTAGTCACACCAATCCAAACTTTATGACTTGACTCTTAATATTATCATTGGAGTGTTAATACTTCAACATTACTAAGAAAGCCTTGATGGTGATTGATTGATATCATCCTATTCACAGAGAAATATGAGTGAGTTCTTCATGAACAAGATTGCTATTAGAATCAGTAGTGTTTACAATCAGCTGGAAGTCAGTATGATTGCCTCTATGTATTGAGTCTTGACATTACTTTCTTTGATTAGTTACAAGTTTAAGCAGTGGTTGAAGAACATAAATAAATATGTACACGATGTTCAAATCAATGGGTTATTAGTTCTTAGCTAAGAATAAATTGCAACCTGGGGAAGCTCTTTATTAGCCCTTTGTAGGGATTGCAAGAGAAAACAAGTTGAGTAACAAAGATGCATGTGATAAATCAACATGGACCTTTTCAACTAAGTTT
>JASDQU010307883.1:114961-133475 GCA_032191745.1 Picea mariana
TCCCTCTTCCTCTACTTCTTCCTCTGCCTTTCCCTCTTCTTAATGAGAATTGAGATTGGAAGGCATTTGAGATTGACTCATCTGTGAGATGTAGTCTTGTCTCATGTGTCACCAGAGAACCAATTAGTTCATCTGTTGAAAAACTTGACAGATCCTTGGATTCAAGGATGGTTGTTACAACCATTTCAAATTTCCTGGGTAGACTTCTGAGAATTTTCTCAACAATTCGTTGATCAGTGATGGTTTCACCAATGAGTCGGATCTGATTCATGATCCCCATGACTCTGGTCATGAACTGATCTACAGTTTCGGACTCTGTCATTCTGAGAGTCTCGAATTGTGTCCACAAGGACTGCAGTTTAACTGTTTTTACCCTGTCATTTCCTTGGTAGGACGTTTTGAGGATGTCCCAGGTCTGTTTGGAAGTACCAGCGCCTGTGATTTTCGAAAAAATCGAATTATCCACAGAATTCTGTATCCATAATTTCGCTTTGTTTTCTTTGGTCCTCAGAGTTGCCTGAGCAATTCTCTGGGCATTTGTCATGGCAGTGAGGGCGGCTGGATCTGGTTCTACATAGCCAAGATCCACTGGTTCCCAGCATTCTTGTGCTTGCAGGAACGACCTCATTCGAAGAGACCAGAATTCGTAATTCTTTCCCAAAAGAATCGGACCCTGATTCGGGCCGAGATTGTTGGTCGATGCCATTAAAATAAATGCTGAAAAAAAATAGAGGGAAAAATTCATATTTACCTCCAATCTCAGAGATCGCCGATTCGCCGATGGGAGCTTATCGGGCTTTTCCCGTTCTTTGACTTTCAAAACACCGAAACGCGAAAAAATCGCCTTTCAACTTTTCAACGGTCCAGATCTGCTGTGATCGGACGGTCTAGATCGTATCGGGATATCACGAATCGGGATTTCACGATTTTTGATGTTGAGGTTCTTTGCCTCCTTGATTCTGCGATCACTGATTTTCCGATGGCGTGCTTTCTTTCGGGACTTTTCCTGATTTCGTTGATTGCTGCCATGTGTCCCAGCAGACGGACGGTCGTGTTCCTATCGAGATTTCGCGAATCGGGATTTTGCGATTTTTGATGTCGAGGTTCTTTGCCTCCTCGTTTTCCTGATCGTCGATTTACCGATGGCGCTGTCCTATCGGGACTTTTCCCGATGGCTCTGATCTGCGACACGCGTCCTCAACAGATGGACGATCATGATCTCTTCTCGCGATTTCGCGATATGATGTGTCCCGGACCTCTTGTCTCCAGGATCCGCGAAATGTCGAATCCCGATATGTCGATGAAGTCGCTTATCGGGACTTTTCCCGAAAGCTTCGATCTCTGCCACGTGTTCTTGAAAGATGGACGGCTCAGATTGCGTCGGGGATTTCACTGGAATGAAACCCGATCACTTGTTCTCAAGGATCGCGATTTCCCGAACCCCGATTTGCCGATGGCGCTTTCCTCTTCGGGACTTTTCCGAGTCGCCGGATTTGCGCCACGCGTCCGAGAGAGATGGACGGTCCTGATGCCTCCTCGGGATATCGCGACTTGCGATGCTCCATTGACACAATGTGTCTGTCAAGTGGAAACGCCGAATGCCGATAGTGGCCTTGATGTCCGCCACGTGTCCGGCCAAAATGGACGGCTGAGATCTTATCGCTATATCGCGTATCGCGATTTTGCGAGTTGCCAGGTCCTGTTGCAATGGGTCCAGAAAGCCCCGAACTCCGAAATGCCGATTCCCGATTCCCGATTTTGCGATGGAATAGGATCTCGCCACGTGTCTCTTGATCGGACGGTCCAGGTGACGTCGGGATTTCACAAGGAAAAAATCCGACTGTGAGCTCTAGATGGTTAAACCTCGAGCACTTTCTCCCTGATCTAACGGTCGTCGGGCCTTTGCACAAGATCGGACGGCTGAAATGTTTTTGCCCTTTCCGCGCTCTCCTGGTCCCTTCTGGACTGGTTTCCCGCCTCGGAACCGTTCGCAGGACGAATTTCACGGCTTCAATGGCTGTTCTTTGCACCTGAGATGCGTTCTTTACACCTGTGGAAGAAAAATTCGTGAATCTTTCAAAGATTTGAAAGAATTTCACGATTTCTTCGTGATCTGCTACAATCTTTGACAGATTTGAGCTATTTTCAAAAATCTTTAAACGATTCAGCCTTCTACTTGAATCTTTAACGAATTGAAGCGAAATCTTCAAGTTCTTTTAAACTTCTTCCGTTCTGCAGCTCTTCTGCGTCAATCTTGGACGATTCTTTGAGAAAATTGTGCAGGGTTTCTTCTTCTGCGTTCTCTGCATCCAGGATCTTTCGAGCACTTTCCGCTCTGCTTCCTTCGCAAGCTTCTTACGGTGATCTTTAAAAAGTAGTGGAGACAACTTTCCAAGCCTTGTGAAAAGTCTGTGACGCGTGCTCTCAAGATCCGTGAGGCTCTGCGCTGTGAGGATCGAGTTTCTCTCCCAACTGTGTGAAGAGGCTTACTGCTGTAGCTCTGATACCATGATAAATTGTGAAGGACAGAGAAATGCAGAGAGAAAAGAATAGTATATTCAAATGTATGAAGAAGTACAGAACATAACTGAAGAGATTCAGAAGTCATACTAACAATAGGAAATAGTTGATCTTATATATGCTCAAAGCAAGACAGAAATAGAAAGTACAACTGTCCAGTACAGCTGGCAGTGTACGGTTAGTCTGTTGAGGATACAATATATTTAACAGGACAGGAGGTTTACCGTGTTTCGGTTTTGTTGCCTCAGTCCAAACTGCAGTTCGGGCTTCCCCTATTCTAACTCGAGGACGTGAAGTAATTGTGAGGGAGAAAGAAGCAAGAGCTAGTAAATCGTTAAGTTATACTCCTCTCAATATGACAGATAACAACATTGTAGAAGGAACGGGGTGCTCAGTTTTTATCAAAAACTTGCCTGTAAATATTACCCATTCCCAAGTTGAGGAGGAGATGAAGAAGTTTGGCGCAATTAAGCCTTCTGGTGTCCAAGTTAGGAGCAGGGAAGGAAGTTTGTCCAGTTATGGTTTTGTTGAATTTAAAGAAGCAGCTTCAGTACAAACTACAATTCAGGCATCCTCTATTATAGTTAAGGGTCGTCGAGTATATATAGAGGCGAAAAAGAGCAATTCTGCAAAACTGTACTATCCCTATGGGGTTCTAGGAAACGAAAGAACTGATTTTGTAAACAACAGAGCTGGAGGAGGATCAGGAAATGGAAGAAGTGATTCTGTAAACAACAAAGTTGTAGGAGGATCATCCTTTGCAACCCTTGTCGAAACGGATGAATCGAATGGCATAATCATGGCTACAGCCCCGCTCTCTTGCACTAAGAAACTTACTCATGAATCAGATAATTCAGACAGGGACAAAGAAGCACCCTTAACTTCAGTAATTCAAAGTTCTGGCATTTCTTCACACCACTTGAATTTGGTGTCTAAGGATGCTGAGTCTATCAGTTTTTCTGGTTGGATTGATGTGTGTAAGGAAAAAGGCAAAAAAAATCCTCTCCAACCAACATAATGATCAAACCCTTTCTCCTTATCTTGTATGTTTCATCTTGCTAAATATATCACTTTGTACTTTCCTTCATTAAATTAAAAAATTCTTAAAAAAAATGTAAATATAATATAAAAAAAGTCAATAGATATTATATATATTTATTTTTAAAAAATATGTAATGAAAAAATAAATGTAATTATGAATTTATTTCATCGATATCAATACTCTTGTGTTTATAATTTTTTATTTACTTTTAAAAGGTATGTAATGAAAAAATAAAGATAATTATGAGTTTATTTCCTCAATATCATTACACTTGTGTTTATAAATTTTTATTTATTTTAAAAAAGTATGTAATGAAAAAATAAAAGTTATTATAAGTTTATTTCCTAAATATCAATATTCTTTGGTTTATAATTTTTTACTTTTAGATTTTCGAAAATAAAATAATTATTAATAATTGCTTTTTAGTAAATAAAATAATTATTAATAATTGTTTTTTAATAGTACAATATATTAAAATATAATTTGTGTTATTGGAAGTGTATCATGTAATGTATTAAATATTAATACTCTTTGGTTTATAATTTTTTACTTTTAGATTGGATACTTCATTTCTAGTAAATAAAATAATTATTAATAATTGTTTTTTAATAGTAAAATATATTAAAATATAATTTGTGTTATTGGAAGTGTAATATGTAATGTATTAAATGTAATTTAAATGATGTTCATTGTAATTTAAATCATGTTGATAGTTGGATGAGAAATGAACATGTTTGTTCCATTATTTGTAGTTAAGAAATGCACATCATGATAAGTAATTGTATTTATTTTTTAATATAACTAAATAAATAAATATAAATAATGGTTGATGTTTGTTAACATTTTTTTTGTGTCTTTTTCATGAGATTAAGCTTGCAAGTGAAATGATTGTTGAAGATTGTGATTATAATTAGCGTGTATATGTTTTTGCTGATGGTTGAACATTGTGATTATAATTATTGTGTATATGTTTTTTTTTTTTTTTTTGATATTTATGTTTTGGGGATACTTATCTTTTAGAAGTGATGTTAAGTAAGTAATTTTGTTGGCTTAAATGTCAAATCATTGGAGTTATATATATGAATCAAATCATTGTCATTTGTCATAAAAAATATTATTGGTCTCATGAATCAATAACCACAACATTATGAATGTATTGTAAAATTATTATGAGTTTGCAAAATGTGATAGAAGACATCATTTTCATATCATTGTGAAATTGATCATATGAAATCAGTGTGATTTGGAGTAGCAATGTTAATGTAGTATATTCCTTGAATCCAAGGTGAAGTAATTTTGTATATCATACTTTGGTTACTCTTGAATTGTATGGAGTGTTCTCACCAAACTCAGCTACCAAGCGCACAAGAGAAAAGATATAGAAGTATCCATAATGTGTAATGATCCAAATGAGGTTCCTATATAAATAGGAGGAAACCAAGAACTGTCCTCTGCACAAGTCTAAAATGAATTAAAATCCCTAAAATGAAATAAATCCATGATACAAGGTTGATAGGTCAAGGAAGACCCCCGAAAAGATGCCTCATCAATGAGAAAAAGATGTCATAAATGCTAGAATTCTATTATAAATTCCCTCCAAGATTCACACATGTGGCTGAGTGAGTGAAATAAGCATGATTTCATCCTCCAAAGTGGTGTATAATGCTCTATATGTCATGTCTCTCCATGAAAGAGTGCAACATCTCATCAAATGTCATGTCTGATCGTCCAAAAACCACATCACATCATCAAAGGTGTTAAGTGTCTCCTCATCATGCTAGGTTGGATACAAAGTAGTCATACATCATGATCAAGTGAAATGTTCCATCATAAGTGCAACACCCTCAAGCTAGGGCATGGCATCATCAAGGGAGAAGGTGTCATGACCCCTCCAAACGGGTGTTTTATCATCATCAAGAAGAGGCTCAACGTCCATCAAGAAGGTACAATTCCATCATGGGGGTGTCATGCCGTCTTGAAGGGGTACAAGGTCACCAAGAAAGCCCAACGTCCTCAATAATGATTGAAATTATCATCAAAATAGGAAAATGTCCTCTAGAATCATGGAAGGAGAGTATAGTCATCATCATCATGGTAAGAAGGTCCTCTCTATCATGGTATATCATCATCTATGTGGGCTCATATCATCATACATCTAGGGCACATGCTTCCAAAACATTATAATAAACATGTCATGTCATATACAAGGGTCATTAGGTTAGATCACACTAAGAATCCTCATCAAAATTCACAATAGATCAATATTCAATACAATTTACCAAGTCTAGATACAGTACAACCATCACCTACATCTATCACATGCAAAAAAACCCATGGAAGGAAATAGGTCCCAAAAATCCCATCAAGGGAGATGTAAAGTGTAAGATGAGCATGGTAAAGGGGAAATAGAAGGGGTTCATTGGTTGTCTTGGATAGTCAAGTAAGGTCAATGAATATTCATCCCATGGCAACCTTTGTGGAGGATTTCCTTAGTGCTTTGAGTTACCCTTTCCTCGACATTGTGTCTTTCCACCCCTTTACTTTCCTTTTAACTTTATTCTCCCTTCCTCAATATTTTGTTGGGGCATATTTCTTTTCATTACATAATGCTTGTATATAGATACACACTTATGGTCTGATTTATTAGGTCCACTATTCATATGTATTTTATTGCATGGGAGATAAGATCAGAGGCGTTGGCCTCATATGAGGGGGCATTGCTCAGTTTTCCTTCACTTTTGTGGCATTGTGATCCCTTTTATTATTCTTCTGCATTTCGAAATTTCATAATTTCTCTTAAATTTCTTTTCATTAGCATCGACCTTGAACTTAATAGCCCCTTCTTCTCATCAGACTACTAAAAGGTGGACTTTTAATGAGAACATGTACAATTCAACCATGAAAGAGAGTATGAGGGAAAGATGGAAAATGTTACATATCATGGTTATATAAAGTAGATTCTCATTTTCAAGCACTCCTGAGTATTATAGCCAACCCCCAAAAATGCCACACTTTACTAGAAGAGGTTCATGACCTCGAACTGAAAACTAAAAAAACAAGTTAAAAAGCACAAATAAAGAGTATCTTGATCCATTTAAAAAATCTCCCAATAATCATTGGCATGACCCCTATATATGGAAATAGCACCCATTATGAATAATGGAAATAATGTACTATGTGACACCATAATCATTTGACCTGAATGAGAGTTAAGCAAGGCATTGGATGCATAATCAATCATATGCACTGGAGAATTGAAGAACATGTGTGGTTGTTAGCTGGAAATTTTCATCATGGGAGAACGCCATGTCTTCTAATAATGTAAACGACATGCATTCTAACAAGAAAAAGAACATAATCGACCATGGTTGACACCCCACTCAATCGAGGCGGCGATCAGAGAAAATGAATTAATGGGCTTTTATAATTATGTATAAATACCACTATCAAGACACCTTAAAAAATTCAATCACAAATAGCACCAGTACGCATATGAGGTTTTCACTAAGAGATGTGTTTGATCCTTCTCTCTGCTTCCATCCTTGGATTCGAACTTCAACCATTTTCCTTTCTTTGTTCGGATTCAATCTATTAATTGCCTATCAAGGGAAATTGTCATCCAAGAAGCTCTCATGGTTGTTGTTCCTGATGTAAGAATGATTGGGGATGTCTTTGCCAATGAGTATTACGATGTTCTCGTTCGGTCACCTTATTTTTTACACAAATTTTACAAGGATTACATCATAATGTAGTGGAGGACCAGTGCAATTAGACGACAGGTCATTGCATCCACAACTGGTATTAGAAACCTTTGATAAATGGGCCCTAGATTTTGTGGGACCAATCAATCCTCCTTCCTACCATAACTCCTACATCCTGGTATGCACATATTATGTACCAAAGAGGATGGAAGCCAAGGCACTCACGGTCATGACAAAGCAAGAAGTAGTTGGATTTATTCATGAAGAAATCTTCACCAGGTTCGAGGTACCTTGGGAAATCATTATTTACGAAGGCACTCAATTCACTTCAAGGCTCATTGAATACTTGATTGATAAATGCAATATCAAACATAGGTTTAGTATACGATATCACCCATAGACAAATGAGAAAGTAGAAGGGTAAAACAAAGTTATTGAGGTCATCCTCACTAATAATTTTAGACTACACCTCAAGGACTCCGTTGACAAACTCCTTGGATCTCTATGGGCCTACCAGAAAACATGGAGGACTACTATTGGTTGCACCCTATGCAAATTGGTGCATGGGAATCGAGTATTATTGTCAATTGAAACAAAGATATTGATACTTATAATAGTTGTACAATTTGGAATGGACTTATTTGAAGCTCAAAAGGAGAGACTCCTCCAAATCAATGAATTAGACGAACTACACCAGGCTACCTTGCACCACACAATAGTAATGAAACATCAAAGAGCTCGGTGGCACAACAAGCGATCCAGATTTATAAATGGAACAAAATAAAATATAGAGTTATAACAAAAAAACATAGATATAGTGAAACTTGACTTCTATTAATAAATTGAATGTGTTGAACTGTAAAAAATGCAGAATGAAACAAATTCGCTCGAATGATGGTACTATATCTCTGAGAAGAGATGTGAGAGCTACATGAATTCACTAAACTGCATTACAATGACGTCGAAAGAAATTTTTATCATAAAGAAGAAATGAGGAAACCCTAAACATCCAAAAACCTAACCCTAGGAGATGAAACACCAAAAGGCTTGTGGGCCACGATGGCATTAGTTGGTATGCCAACCTCCAAGGGTTGTAACTTTTTCATACGATCTATGTTTGGCACAGTTGATAGCGTGTTGGAAAGATCTAGCCGAGAAGTACACATTCCAGCCAAACCAGTCCAGACCTAGAAATATTATTTGCGAACTACCATTCCCAGAAAACGTTGTTTAGGGCCTCAAAATGGTCCTGAACATTCAAGAGCCAAAAAAGTGTAGAAAAACTACCAAAAAGAAAAATTGTGCTTTCAGCAAGTGGAATAGGTGGTTGGCCAATAATATCCACTGGGAAAAATCCTACCGTTTAGGAAGAAATGGTTTCCATTTCATTGAGTTCCCACGTCATATTGGGAAACTTCTATTGAACTTGACCCCAGGTGAGCCACTTGCATTGGTGTAGGAGTTTCCTTGCTTTGAAAACCTGATAAAGTTGGATTCTCTATTGGTGAGTTAACTTAACTTGTGTGTCCATCATATGATCAATGGTTTCATGTTCCATACCATCAGGACTGACCTATTTCGATGTCAACTGCTATGAGATATCTAATGTGTCCAATAATGGTGGACAGTATGGCCGAAGGAGGTCCACATTGAACAATGGGTGCCAATGAAGGAAGGGGGGAATATTTATCTCAAAAGCGTTGTCACCAACATCCTTGGTGATGATGTAAGGACCATAGAAAATTGGATGAAGATTTTTATTGGGTCCTGTAATGTGAGCCTTCTGCAAATGTAACCAAACCTTGTCTCCCACCTGAAACTTGTGTAGCACATGGTGTTGATGATGGTGTTGCTTGTACCTAGCATTGGATTTCTGAAAAAGGTAAAACAATAAACTCGTAATGTCCAAACCTAGTCTTAAAGGTGGTCTTAGGGATGTCATCCTCCTTGATCTGTAACTGGTGATACCTTGATCTCAAGTCGATATTTGAAAACACCATTGCACCCTTCATATGATCAAGCATATCATCAATCCTTGGCAAGAGATATTGATTCTTGATCAATTCCTTTTTCAATTGATGATAGTCAATGCAGAGTCTCCATGACCCATTCTTCTTCCATATGAAGATAACAGGCCCACTCCATGGTGACACACTTGGATGTACAAGTCTTAGGTCCAACACTCTTTCAGTTGCATTTTCAACTCCTATAACTTCAGGGTCGACATTCGATAAGGCGTTCTTGCTATCAGTTCATTCCCCTGTTTTAGGTCTATGGTAAAATCCAATTCCCTTTCTAATGAAATCCTAGGTAACTCCTCTAGGAAGACATCCGCAAACTCTCTCACCACCAGAAGGTGTTCTATACATTTCGCTACTCCCTTTTCGTTCAATGAAAGGATCGCATCAAGCTTACATCCCTTGCACATGCTCTTCTGTAGCTACAAGGAAGAGATGAACCTCAGGGAAAATCCTTGGTTCTGACCTATAATCAAGCGTCTTTGTCCCTCATCATCGACCAAGCTCAATTGTTTCACCTTACAGTTGAATATCGCCTTATGCGATTCCAACCAGTCCATACCGATCATGACATCATAAGATACGAAGATCGTGACGTACAGCCTTGTCCTGGCAACAAACTCCCCTAAGTTAAGGCTATAACCCATAACCTTCCCAACAAATTTTTGCTTGGCTCTCAAAGCCATTTCTACAAGGCTAAACTCGTCCTGTTCAACTGCCTTTACCTTAATTATTTTTAGAGCTGTACTAGAAATGAAACTTTCTGTAGAAACTAGATCTATCAAAATACTAAGGGTTTGGTTAGTAATGGTACTGGCCATCTTGATCACAATCAACTCATGCTCTTCCTGGTGGTTATTCACCGCTGCATGAATCCAATGGGCCTTGCCCAAATCTCCCAGGGTAGTGGGTCCGGCTGATCCAGATGTTATGGTCCTATCCACTAGGTAGTGACACTGGTAATGTTGCTCCCCACTTGTCCAAAACCCTTTCTTCAGTCCAATACTCCTGGTACCCGAAGTAGAAGATGATGGCCCACCAGCCTGGAACACTGGTCTGCTCTGCTGAATAGGCCTAAACTGCTGCTACTGGGGTCGATGTTGTTGCTGGTGTTGTGGTCCTCGGTAAGCAGTCTACTGCTGAGGCATTGGTTACCAAGGTTTAGTGAAAGTGGATCCTTGCTGGAATCCACGATATCCTGGTGGATCTCTAGTTGGTATTTGATGCTGCTGCGCACCAAATGACACTTGCCCTACTGGTCTCGCTGGAGTCCTACTCTAAACCCTGATGATAAGCTCCTCCTATACTATGAGGGCCTTTTGGACAACATCATGTAAGGTTTGAGGAATCAAAATCCTAACCTTTGCACAAATGCTGACATTAAGGCGAAACAAGAACCTGTTGACCTTAAGTTTCTAGGTATTGAGGTGAGGAGCATACCGAAGCAGCTCCATAAAATGGGCCTCGTACTAACACACTGTACGGCTACTGTGTCGCAAGGCGTTGAACTCGTTGAGGTGAATTTCAATGAATTCCTCCGATAGATACCTCTCTTAGAACCATTCCTTGAGTAGTTACCATGACACGTCTTCGACGACCATGTTCAATTGAAGCAGGAGCGTCTTCTACCATATGATATGATTGTCCTAATATGTTTAGTTAAACAATAATTATTTCTTAATAATATTAATTAATTATTTATTAATTAATTACTTGTTCATATCTGTCAATGATTAATTAATTAATTAATTAACTCATTAATTATTTGAGTAATGAATTAAAGGGGTTAATAATTTTAATTTGTTTTATTAAATACTTTACGTATGCAAGTGGGGAATGAAGCATTAAATTAAGGATAAGGTAATAAAGAAGGAGATAAGGAAATTAAAGAAGGGGGATAAGGTAATAAAGAAGGAGATAAGGAAATTAAAGAAGGGGGATAAGTTAATAAAGGAGGAGATAAGGAAATTAATGAGGGGGAGGAGAGTCAGTGAAGGGGAAGATATGACGGGGGAAGAGTCCCATGGGAGGGCATGATGAGAATAGGGGGAAGGAAGAATTATGGGAGAGGATAGACTGCAGTTCTGGTTTGGATTTTCGGGTTCTGTTGTTGGGTTCTGCAGTTTTAGTGAACCATCGCAAGGGGCACCGAGTTGTTGGGGGTTTTGGGCACAGGGGCAAGGATTCCTTTCGGTTTCCTGGAGCTAGGGAGCCGGACAGGTTGCTCCTAGCTAGCTGGGAGGTTAGTCCGTTTGGGCAGATTTGGGTCAGTGCATCAGGTTGGGCAAGGAAGCAGAGAAAGGACGACCAGAGCAGCGGGAATTAGCATCAGAAGGAGGTATTTTAATTAAGAATTTGCTAAGTTATTTTCATGCTGTGGATAAATTTTATTTTGTGCTTAATCTTTATGATTATATGATGGTGGATGAATTATTTATGTATGAGAAATGAATTATATGTTTAGATGTATGAAATTTTGGATTTAATTAAGTAAGGTCCCTATAGAGACCGACAGCGACAAGACCACACAAAGAAGAGGAGAAGGTTCAGTGTTCACATCCCTGAACCATGAGAGGAATGGACTGACATGGTTCAAAAGACTCGATTACGGCAAGTGCAATGGCTACATCAAGGAAATCCTGACGAATGTCTTGCATGACCACGGTCGTGGCGCTCCCCTCTACATGGTGACCTTTGGGCTCGCATTCTGTCATAGGTATCAGAAGGAGCTCTTTGTAGCGGCCAAGGGTTTGTACTCGGGCTAGTTTGTTTATTGCGGAAAGAATGAGGGAGGCTTCAACACGATATATGGAGAGAGAGAACCAACCATTCGGGGTTGGATCATGGTCGAGGAGAGACTACAGGAGCAACAAGATATTAACCCTAACTGTCACCTAGATCTGGAGTATGGTCGCCTTTCATCTATCACAGACCTTAGGGATATTCAAACCTCGAGGGATCTTCGTCCCTCGCTCTTTTACGTGAATCAAGTTAAGAGTGATGCAAGATTTAGGATTTCTTTTGAATATCGCACCGAGGCCAGCTCTGAGAGTGCAATAGGCTTCCTCCTTTTTATAAAGACCATTGTCAGATGTTCTCTCTGCTTACATGCTAAGGATTCAAGCTCTGTTTTTTAGCTCTAAACCCAAACCCACCAAGCTACAGGTATTCTTCCTTGCTTTAAACTACTAATATTTGAAGGACAACAACCAGTGGATGGCTCTCTACTACAGGGTTATGGGAATATAAAGAAAACAACCATTTCTCTCACTTCTCGACTGCATGGAGGTGCTCCATCCTCCACTCATCCAAGCTCTTACAAGTAGGGATTTCCGCTCCTTCGGGGTCCAAGGCTGAAAATTTCAGAGCAAAGGATATTTTTGGCTCCACCGTCATCGTGGAGTAGTCTGCAAAACCTCCAACAACAGATGTCGAAGATACCCACATCTACGACTCTTCTTTTATCTACCAAGAAAAATCCCTCATCTTGTTGAAATAATGTAACTGCGAAGAGAATTGTTATTATTATTCTTATTTTATTATTAAGATTATTCCTCATTATGGATTAATCATGTTGGTAATTGTATAAGGACCAAATCCCCTTTTGCAGATTGGTCATCGGACAATTATAAAGGGCAGAATAAGAAGTCGGCCCCAATAGTTATTATTGAAGACCCAGAATTAAATAAAGGTGGGTTTACCCAACCAGAGTGAGAGGTCAGCCCTGCCAGTGAAACCCTCTCACATGTGCCTGTCTTGTATAAATAAGAGGCTAGCGCCTCACTTCTAACACACAACTCACTTGCTCACTTCTCTTATGAGGCAAGCTGCAATTACCAGAGAGAGGAGGAGAAGAGTGGCGCATCTCTTGGGGAGGACTTTCTGTATTGGTTTGAGTTATCTCTTGAACATTGTATAAGCTATTTATGATAAGGAAGTTTTGCTGGGTTTTCTTCCCCTAGAGAGTTTCCCAGGATAAATATTGTGTCTCTTTTGAATGTGTATTTCTCAGTGATCTTGTTCTTATTATTCTCTTATTTATTGAAATGCAAAGAACTACAATAATGGCATAAACATTAACATGGTATCAGAGCCAACCTGAAGAAAGCATTATTTGCAAGAGGAAAAATGTCACTGTTGCAGCACCTGCAAATTAGGGTTTTAAAAAAGTATCTCTTTTCAGCCCCCTAACCGCATAGAAAGTTGCGCCCTCCCCCCAGGATCAATTTGGCACCTAGAGAACACCTTTTCAGTGGTTGGATCTCCCAGAAAGTGAAACCCTAGTTTCACCAAAGTAACAGAAGTACCAAAAAAACAGTACCAGAAGTGCCGGAAGCACCAGTCCAGAAATCGGTAGATCAGATTTGACGTGGTAAAATTTGGATTTTCTCGGATCTGAGGACACCGGGCTACTCGCCTCAGCCAAGTGCATCACCTGGTAAGGTCAAAATTTGATTTTGAGCACTTTCAATTTTTGGTTATTTTTGTTGCTGAAAGTACAAGATGTCTGCAAGCACAAAGCTTGTTGAGAAATTAGAAGGCATAGACAACTTTCGTGCCTGGAAGTATAGGATCGGTCTGATCCTTGCAGAGAATGACCTATCAAGATTTATCAAAGAAGAAGTGGAGGAACCTGAAGATGTCGTAGAGAAAGCGAAGCATCAGAAGGACTCAATCAGGGCTTAGAGAATCATTGCAGATTCAATCAAAGACCACCTGATCCCATATGTATCGTCAAAGAAAACCTCGAAGGAGATGTTTGATGCTCTAAGCAAACTATATGAAGTAAATAACATCAACCGAAAGATGAATCTCAGAACTTAGTTGAAGAATACCAAGATGCAGAAAGGAGAAATGATTCAAGAATATTTCTCCCGAATCTCCGAAATAAAAGAACAGTTGAAAGAGATTGGAGACACCATCGACGAAGACGAATTTGTAATAACTACCCTAAATGGTCTCGCAAGACCTTGGGATGCCTTCATCCAGTCAGTATGTGACAGAAAGGAAAAACTACAGTTTGAAAGCCTATGGGAAGAATGCACCCAAGAAGAGACAAGGGTAGCCAACTGTGAAACACTACTAGCAAGGGACGATGATCAAGCCCTAGTTACTCATACAAAAGGAGGAAGGAAGAAACCCTATTTCAAAAGGGAATCTCATAGAGAACCACAACCATCAAACAAGTTCAAAAACCAAGAATCTCATTCAAGAAATTTTCAGAAGAAAGGACAACACAAGGGACGAGATCTCTCATCTATACAATGCTATCATTGTGATAAGATGGGACACAAGATGAATAATTGTCCAGTTAGAAGAGAAGAGTACAAGAGGAAGCACAAAAGGCAACATGATCACATTGCCAGAGATGAAGAACCACCTATGAAGATGATTAAGGACCATGTCTTGATCTCATCTCTCTCGGGATCTGTATCACCTGGAGAGGACACATGGCTCATTGATAGCGGTGCATCAAAGCATATGACAGGTAAGAAAAATACTCTCTCTTGTATTTCAGAAAAGTAGTTTTCTCAGAAAGTAACTCTTGGAGATGATTATCAATATCCCATCAAGGGAATAGGAGAATCAAACTACAAGCTAGATTCAGAAAACTCAATAACAATGAAGAACGTACTCTATGTACCGGGCCTAAAGAAGAACTTACTCTCCATATCAGCTTTAGACAAGAAAGGCTATAGAATTGCCTTCATAGATGGAGAAGTTCTTATGTGGGCTAAGGGAGAAACCTTAAATGAAGCAATCGTCATCGGAAGTGAAGAGAATGGTTTATATAAGCTGAAGGGTCACCCAGAAACTGCTATGACCCATGCCATCGAAAACTCATGTGAACTTTGGCATAGAATATTGGCCCACATATACTACAAGGCGCTACCATACATATGCAAAGCTGTCACAGGTTTACCAAAACTCAAGGTTGATCAGGAAAGCATATGCAATGGATGTGTGCAAGGGAAGAACATCAAGAACCCCTTTCCAAAGAGGGAAAACAAAGCAGAAGGAGCATTGGAACTCATCCATTCTGATGTGTGTGGCCCAATGCCATCATCTTCCATTAGCGGGTATGTATACTATGTATCATTTATTGATGATTATTCTCATAAGACTTGGATATTTCTTAAAATCTAAAGATGAAGTATTCAGTAAATTCAAGGAATTCAAAGCCTTGATAGAGAATCTTTCTGAAAGAAAGATTAAGATACTCAGGTCAGATAATGGAGGAGAATATACCTCGAAGGAGTTCATAAGATTCTGTAGAGATGTCGGGATCAAGAGGGAACTAACTACTCCCTATAATCCCCCAAAAAACGGTGTAGCTGAAAGGAAGAACAGAACGATTATGGAAGCTATGAAGACCATGATTCACGATCAAAACCTTCCTATGTGATTATGGGGAGAAGCAGCTATGGCAGTTGTTTATGTGCAGAATAGACTATCTTATAGTGCACTTGGGTTCAAGACCCTGGAAGAAATGTTCACCGGAAAGAAGCCAGAGGAAAGCCATCTCAAAATATTTGGTTGTCCAGTGTTTATCCATATACCGAAAGAGAAAAGAAGCAAGCTTGAACCCTCCGAAAAAAAGGGAATATTTGTGGGATATTGTGATGTATCCAAGGCCTTCAGAATCTACATACCTGGTCACTGCCATATTGAGATCAGCAGGGACATGACCTTTGATGAATAAGCTACACTTAAGAAATCGAGAATATGCCAGCTTGAAGAGGTATATGAAGAGGAACCTGTAAATCCCAGGACGACATAGTCCGTGAGAAAAGTTCCCAGAGCTGTAGAACCTGTAAGGGAAGTCATAGCTTCCCTTGATGAGGAGACTCCTGAATATCATGATATAACAGAAGTTCAAGAACCTCCTCAAATGACCTTCTCCCTTATAAGAAAGATTGCTTGGGCAAGAGAGCTTATTCAATATGGAGAGAAGTATGGTGTTCTAGAAGGAACCACGAGACAGGTGAAGAGACCAAAGCCATTCTCCAGTTACACGGCTTTGATGTGCAATCTACTTGATGAAGAACCCACATGTTTTGAAGAGGCCATCCAGAAGAAGGAATGGGCAAATGCCATGACAGAGGAATATCAATCCATAATAAAGAATGATGTATGGGAAATAGTTCCCAAACAAAAAAGTAAGGATGTGGTATCATCAAAATGACTCCTCAAAATAAAACATGCTACTGATGGAAGTATTGAGAAATATAAAGCAAGATTTGTTGCTCGTGGCTTTTCCCAGAAGGAAGTTATCGATTATGAAGAGACATTCACTCCAGTGGCCAGATACTTCGATTAGAACCATTATAGCTCTTGCTGCCAAGATGAAATAAAAGCTGCACTAGATGGATGTGAAGACAGCTTTTCTGAATGGTGTTATCGAAGAGGATGTGTATATAGAGAAACCCCAAGGATTTGAGGTTGAAGACAGGAAGTATCATGTCTGTCGATTGAAGAAATCCTTATACGGATTGAAGCAAGCTCCCAGAGCTTGGTATGGCCGTATAGAAAGTTTCTTGATGAGCTTAGGCTTTACCAAGAGTAAAGCAGACTCAAATGTCTACTTCAAGATTATGGATAATGAACCAGTAATATTACTATTGTATGTGAATGACTTATTCTTAACTGGAGAAGAAAATATCATCACTGAATGTAAACAGAGACTTGCCGCAGAATTTGAAATGAAAGACCTTGGCCTAATGCATTACTTCTTAGGTCTTGAGGTATGGCAGAGTCCAGAAAGAATCTTCCCTCACCAATTGATTACATGGTCGAAATCTTAAAGAGATTCGACATGCTAGAATGCAAGTCCATGAATACTCCCATGGAAGCGAAGCTTAAGCTGTTGGTCAATACTTCTTCAGAGTTGATAGATGCCACACTGTACAGACAGATTATTGGATCATTGATGTACCTGATGAACACCAGACCATACATTTGTTTTTCAGTGAACACCTTGAGTCAGTTTCTGGTAGAGCCCAGACGTGTTCACCTAGTTACATATGTTGAGCATATAAACTCGATTCTCATTTTCAAGCACTCCCCCAATATTATAACCAACCCCAACAAATGCCACACTTTACTAGAAGAGGTTCATGACCTCAATCTAAAAACTAAAAAAGACAAGTTAAAAAGTACAAATAAAAAGTGTGTTGATCCATTTAAAAAAACTCTCAATAATCATTGGGATGACCCTTATATATGAAAATAACACCCATTATGAAGAATGGAAATAATGTACTATATATGAAAATAACACCCATTATGAAGAATGGAAATAATGTACTATATATGAAAATAACACCCATTATGAAGAATGGAAATAATGTACTATGTGGCACCATAGTCATTTCACCTAATGTGCATCATGGGAGAACGTCATGTCTTCTAATAATGTAAATGCCATGTTTTCTAACAAGAACAAGAACATAATCGACCATGGTTGACACCCCACTCAATTGACGCAATGATCAGAGCAAATGAATTAATGGGCTTTTATAATTCGGTATAAATAAGGGCTATCAATATACCTTACAAAATTCAATCACAAATAGCACGAGTCCGCATATTCTCTCTGACTCCGCATATATTACAAAATTCAATCGCAAATACAGCTATCGTTCTCTTTGCTCCCGTCCTTGGATTCGAACTTGAACCATTTCCTATTCTTCGTGCGATTTCAATCTGTTAATTGAGTCCGCATATATTACAAAATTCAATCACAAATACGGCTATCGTTCTCTTTGCTCCCGTCCTTGAATTCGAACTTGAACCATTTCCTATTCTTCGTGCGAATTCAATCTGTTAATTGCCTGTGAGGGGAAATTGTCATCCAACAAGCTATCAAGGCTGTTGTTCCTGATGTGCGAATTATTGGGGATGTCTTTGCCAACGCGTATTACGATGTTCTTGTTCGGTCACCTCAATTGATATACAAATTTTACAAGGATTGCAGCATAATTGGTCGCCCAGACACCAATGGAAAAATGTTGTCAGTAACAACTGTGGAGGGTATCAATCAGCTGGTAACGTCTATGGATTACAGAGCGTCAAAGGTCCAGATCAAGACCGTTGATTCACAAACGTCTTATAACAATGCAGTACTAGTTTTGGTAAGTGGATTTATTACCTTTAAAAACAGTGGAGCACGGACCTTCACTCAATCCTTTTTCCTGGCTCCCCAGGAAAAGGAACACTTTGTCTTGAATGAT
>JASDQU010307884.1:8982-24905 GCA_032191745.1 Picea mariana
GAAAGTCCTTAGTATTTTGGGTGAAAATTTAAGAATCATTTATACAATATTGGATGTGTGGCATTTTGTACAATTTATCTCTCTAGAATAGGAAACAATTCAACAAAGTTTGAGAAAGTTACCATAAATTTCATTTGACACACCCAATTTTTTTTCCTATGAAAAAAGCGTAATTTTATTTCTTAGGAGAGACAAAATTACATTTTGTAGGTTCTTCAAGAGCACATCAGACCAACTGTGTGTGGATTTATCATAAAAACTAATGACCTTCAACCCATCTAAAAAAGTGGTCACTGAGAGAGTCTGGATTTTCTTAGCCAAAGTTTGATAAGCATGATAATATGTCTAAAATACGTCACCCAGAAGAAGGTGGAATAAAACTTGCAAAAATTTTCCTATTATATACAGGATAAAAGGTTTTTCAAATCAAAAGCTATTTTCATGCACTCAAAAGAAGGTGCTCAAAAATGTTTTCCTATGCCCTTTCCATTGTGTTGTTATATAAAGTTAAAATACTGAAAGTACTGTACATGAACAGATTCATCTAATGTGAAGCCTACAAGTCTTGAGAACAACATAATTCAACATAGTAGTGTCTAAAAAGTGCTAATAAAAAATGAGGATGAAATTTGATTCTTCACTCCTACAGATGCCCTTGATCCTCTATAAATGGATGATGAAAAAAATCATTTGTGTCCTCCCCTTTTTGTTCTTTAATGTTCCATTGACCCAAGGAGAGTTGCAGTCCATATTTGGACATAGAATCCACTACCATGTTCCTGCCCCTGTATACATGGGAGATAACAAAAGTATCAAATATGTCCATCAAATGATAAATATCCTCTAGAATAGGACTAGGAAAAATGTTGTGACAAATTTAACACTTTATTTCTCAATTAATGACGTTCATAAAGTCACCAAAGATTTTGTATGTGTTGAATTTCCTTTTCTCTGGCAAGTAGGAGTAATAGCTTCAATGCCAATAGTTCATCATAGTTTTTTGTACCCATGCTCATTCCCATTTTTGAATGAAAACTATGGTTTTGTGATAAGTGAAGAACTACACTCCCTCGTAAATGGAGATCCGAGAGGCTCCATCAAAATATGCCCAAGGTTTTGAGGTGTCTATGTGCTTTTGATGTATTACCTGAAAGGCTGGTGCTTCTTTTTTCTGGGAGAAATGTGATAGGATTGATAGAATTTGGGCTGCAATTGCCTCTAGAATATAGGATTTTTCTTTGAATATCACTACATTCCATGCTATCCAAGTTCCCAAACTGAATAGGAGAGGAAGTAATTTTAGTTCCTTATTTCTTTGATCATGAGACCGGTCTTTCCATGCAAGTTCCAGAGTGTTTCCTATCCATTTGCATCTCTGCTTGAGGCTTGAGGAAGTTTCAGAACAAAATTTCTTGGGGAAGGAACATGAGATGAGAATATGGAAAGTGGATTCGTTTTCATTTTGACAAAGTGAGCATCTACCTAGTCCTTCTATCTAATGCATGATCAGATTATCCCAAGTTGGGATTATATTGTTTAAAGCCGCCCACATGCAAATTTTGGATTTTTGAGGACATTCCAGCTTCCAAAGTCCCTTCCACCACCATCTTGGATTTTGATGGATTGGGTCTATATTCAGAGCTATGTATCCAAATTTTGGTTTGTAGGAGCCTAGGAGGTCCTTTTGCTAGATTAGTTCATCTTCCCTATCTGAGAGTTTGATGTTTCCTCTTCTGAGAGATGAAATATACATTTCCAATAAGTTTACATAAGCCCCATTGAAACCCAGTGATAAATCACTTCTCCATCCTTGGTTCCAAATAGTAGTTGAGAGGGGGTCAGAAAGATGGGATAGGAAGAATATACACTGCATGTGAAGTTGATTAATTAGTTCTTCTATAAGTATATGGGAATTCCCACTACCGAGCCAAGTATTAGATCCTATATAGAAATGATTTCCTTTAGAAATCCTCCAGGCCAGACTATACCCTACCACTAAGAAGGAGGATATCATTGCTTTCCAAATAATCGAACAGTGATGTGAAGACTTGTTTGATGATCTGATCCAATGTTCCACAGAATCTGGGAGGATGTATTTTTGTGTAGCTACTTGCATCCACAGATTGGAGACTTTAATAAGACGCCAATTGACCTTTTTCGCCAGGGCCTTGGAAAACAAGAAAATATTTTTGAGTCCTCATCCTCCTAATTATTTTGGCATCACAAGACATTCCCATTTTGTCCAAGGTTGAATATACTTATCCCTTGATCTAGACCAAATAAAACGAGAACAATTCCTTATTTTTTCCAGCACCCCCTTTGGAATCCAATCCAGTGACATCCAATTTATTGTTATGTCTTCCATAACGGATTTGGTCAGAGTGATTCTGCTTGTTCTATATAACCACCTAAATCTTTATCCATTTACCTATTTCTCCAATTTTTTTAGCAGCCATTTCCAATCTTCTTTTTTGTAGTTGTTTGACTTCAACTGGAACCCCAATTATTTTAGGCCTTTTGTAATATCCTGAAATGTGAAATGAAATAGTCTCTACTATATGACCACTTCATCTATATCCATCTTAGAGATAGTGATGGTAGATTTTTGGGAATTTATTTGCATCCATGTAGCCGAGTGGAAGAGGGAAAGTATTTCTGCTAGGATTTATGCATCTCCTCCCATACCATTACATAAAATGAGTACATCATCCACAAACAATAGATGTGTGATCCTCATCCTAGGTGCCACCTGAATTCCTTGAAAAATCCCTACACTTGTTGCATTTTCAATAGCCTTACTCAGTCCTTCAACTACCAGTAGAAAAATAAGTGGGGACAAGGGGCATCCTTGACGTACCCTTTCTGAAATGAAGAAAGGCGATTCAACCCCATTGATAAGAACTGCAAAAGAGACTGAATATATGCATGACATCATCCATTTTATTAAATGGACTTCAAATCCGAGATGTGTAAGAGGAAGTTGTATGTAAGCCCAATTCACTCTATCAAATTATTTTGAGAGATCAATCTTTAGAATTGAACCTTTTTCTATTATGGTATTTAAACCGTGTAGGCCTTCTTGGGCTACCCCGATTGCCTCATGAATTTGAATCCCTTCTAAAATACCAAATTTTTCTTTGGAAATGGCTTCTGATAGTATGGGCTTTAGGCGATGAGCTATGATTTTGGAAATAATTTTGTATATACAATTACACAGAGAAATTGGTATGAAGTCATCAAAGGAACGAGGATCATTTACCTTAGGAATGAGGGATATAAAATTTGAATTGAAGGGACTGTGAATTCTTCCATTTTTTCTAGATTTCTCAATGACTTTTAGTATATCAGCTTTGATTAGGTCAAATAAACCCCTGTAGAATTCAATTGTCCATTTGTTTGGACTTAGAATTTAATCTTTCTGAAAGCTATGAAGAGTTTCTTTTATCTCAACTTTAGTGACTTCTGCAAATAAATATTGTTTCCCTTGTTCATCCATGAATCTTAGGAAGTATAGTTCCAACTTTATAATATCTTCTATGTTCACTCTCCTATCCACTTTGAATAAAGAATCAAAATGGATTTTACCCATGGTTACGAGGCCTTCGAAGGAAGTGACTGATCTTCCCTCTTGATCCTTTAAGCCCCATATTGTGTTTTCTGCTTTCCTCCCCTTGGCATAGGATTGGAATAATCTTGTGTTCTCATCTCCGTTATCAAGCCAGATAGCTCTTATTTTTATCCTCCAGGTTTCTTCTTGAACCGCCAACAAATGCCTACGCCTAGCCTCCACCCTTTTCAGATTGTCTTGAGCAGAGCTTGAGGTGAACCCATAATATGAATCTTGATGTATCATCTTCAAATGTTCCTTTATACTTTGGAGTTCCTGTTCTTCTACTTTCTGTTTTGTTTTTTCCCACGGAATAACTAGTTTTTTTTTATTTTTTTTGAGATTTGTTGTGAATTGGATAACAGTCGGACTACCCTACGAATCCCTTATGCCAATCCAATTGGACTTGACCAAATTATGAAAACTCTCGTCCTTTAACCATGAAGAGTTGTATTTAAATGATGCAACAGGATTTTGAAGACCACCTTCTATTTCAAACCATACTGGAGAATGCTCTGATTCGCCTCCACTTCCAATCCATTGATGAAGTTGAAAGGGAAGCATCGCTAAAGATTCAAAGATCAATAAATGGTATAACCTCTTGGCTATATGGGCCTCCCCTACCATCATTTTCCTCCAAGTGGGTAGTATCTTTAGTGGAGCTATATCGATGAGGCTATTGGAAGACAAAACGTGGTTGCAGAAGGCTACTTGGTTGTCTAGGTGTGCCAAGGGGCCCCAAATTTATGCTTTCCCCATAGATAAATTGAGATCTCCTCCTAATATTAGAAATACATTCTTCATAAGATATTTACTAAGTAGAGTTCTTGAAAAGGAGTTTTGATTAGAATGGGGTCCATAAACATTGATTATTCTAATCTCCATACCAATTCATTCCACTAGAAAATCACCCCCTAGAAAGGAGTAAAAATCCCAGGAGTTTAGGAGTTTGATATGTATAGATCTCCATCCTATGACTAGTCCTCCCGACCTACCCTTGGCATTCAAACCCAAAAAAATCCAACCTGGGAGGAGGGAAGTTAGAATCTTGGTGGCCATGACTTCATCTGTTAGGGTTTCTTGAAAAAGGACTATATCAGGCTGGTGTAGTGTTACCAGCCACTTTAGTGCGGATTTGTTTTTGGGACTTGCCAAACCCCTACAATTAAAGGTGAGGAGTTTCATGGGGGGACCCATGCTAGGGATTTTCTTTCTCTAAGTGCCCCTACTATTGAATTTTTTTGGCATGAAGTAATACCAACCAGTGCTTAGGATTGTGCCTTGGAGAGGTGAAAGTTTCTACCTTGTCCCTTTTTAGTTTTCATGATCTCTGGATTTCGGACCAAGCCTCTGAAGTCTATAGTGCGAATGGAGAATGATATTTTACGGAGTTGGAAATGAATAGTTGAATCCTTAGACCCATTAGATGAGGAATCCTTAGATGAATAGGATACTAGGGATCCAGGTGGTGATTTCTAACGGAGAAAACAACTGGCCAGGGACGGGAAAGGAGAGTGTAGGGGACTTGGGAAAGGATTTAGAGCCAAATTATTTGGAAATGGGATATTATGAAGAGAGTGATTACAATCCACCATAAAAAATTCAATGTTTTAATTAATCCATTTACTGAACGGGATATAGTAAGATGCATATCCAAAAGGTTTTCGATCAAGTATTGTGGAACTGCCTCCGAGAAAAATTGATGAACACGTTGCTTCCCTCGCTACCAGAACTAAGGACGAAAGATCTCCCCCATGGAATGTCGACCCATCAACCACAGTAATCGAAGGCTCTACTGGAGCATAAGATGGAGTACCCACCGAATCCGATCACAAAGAGGGAGAGCTGACACCCATATTCTCCTGGCGCCCCAGACCAGATATGTTCTCTATAGAAGCTCGACTATTCATGTGCCCCTTCATGGATTTTTTTCATTCCTTAACAATATTCCCATACTCATTTAACCTCCTACATCAAAAGGAATATCCTTCATAATCTAGGATTTGTACCCCGTTCCTTCCCAAATCTATCATATTTAGGAATTCTTGAAGCCGTTCTATGATGTTTAGTAAAACTAGGATCCTTTCCACCGACATCTCTCCAGACTCTAAGAATCCCATATCGGCTACCAAAAAATCCCCCCAAAAATTCTCAATTTCTTGGAATCATTTTTTAGACCAAAGGTATGGAGGGAGACTCGAAAGTCGAACCATATTGGGATGGAGTCTAGTCTCTCACTTGCTGCATCAAAGGTGGGGTTCCAAAGCCTCATTAAGACTGACACAGAATCTATTGACCAAAGTTTTTGAAGAACACACATAGCATGTATCTACTAAAAAAAAAAAAATCATGAACCAAACCCTAGAGAGGTGACTGATTCTAGGTAGAGGGTTGTATGACACCCCCCAATTTGTCATGAACCATGCCTTGAGAGTCTTCTTGCTAAATTGCCATCCATAAGCTTTCTCAACTATGCTTTTATTATCCATCTCTGCCACCCTGGACAAAGTTAGGTCATTACCAAGGATGAAATTAGGGTTTTCCTTGGAAGACCTAATACACTTATTTTGTTTCCTTCGCCTTGTCTCTAAATCTCCTGACAGACCTTGGTCCAGATTCAAATATGTGTTAATTCTAGGCTCCCCACAGAAAACAGAGTCCCACTCATTGGAATTTGAGGGCCGTAAGTTTGAGGAAATAAAACCTTCCACTGACGCCTATGATGATTCATGGAAGAGGCCTTGATCCACAAAAGGGTAGTAGAAATATGAGGTTGTACCTTGTTCCAATGATAGCCAGTTTGTAGGCCCTAGTGTCATCGCCTCTCGTACCACTTCTAAAATGACCTCACAGAAAACCACTGGGTCCTCTATATTTGGTAAGGGGAGCACAGTCACTGTGGGATTCGAGAATGAGCATGAAAAATTGGCCATGGAAGAAGAGGGGGAGAACCCATACTAAATGGGGGAAAAGGTGCCTTCAGAGATCAGAGTAGTACAACTGCACCAGGAAGTGGAGAAACAAGGTAGAGTATATTTTGTGGAACCACTAGATGTCAAATTATCTCTAGTCCTATATTTTCCCTAGTTATTGGTTGTCTCTCTCTCTTCCTACTTCTTGGTATGACCCATGTTCAGATCTAAACAAGCTTCCAACAAAACCCTTTAAAACTATCGGCCCTCTTGGTAAACCAGAAGGAAACACAACACATAGAGTGTAGTGCACAATATCACTTGAGATAGTTCTATGGGTGACTTCAATGCTCAATTTCGTGCAGTATGGGAATGAGTGGGGATCTAGGATTTTACTTTGTGATCTTCATTCATTTGGTATTTCATCCATCTATATTAAATACTCTGTCATTCTTTATTCATGCATGTAAATCAATAGATCTAACTACTTCATAAAGACATTAATTTAAAATGTAATTATTGTCAAAAAAAACATAGACAATAAGCACTTCACATAACACATGATATACCATGGTTCAAACCCTCTTGGGCTACATCCACAACGAATTGGTAGATTAGGCTCTTTCATTATGGTTCTGTAATATATGGTACCGTGCGTACTACAAATTTTCTTATACGATCACAAAATAAATTCTGTGACTTTTGTGAGGCTGACTGGATCACATCAGGATCCTCAGACTGCGATCTAACCCTCAAGGTCTAGTTAATTTTCTCTCACACAACTCAAAAAATTACAAAAGGTATCATATCTTACAATATTTTTCCTAGCTACATAAAATAGTCTTCTCTAACTTGCTCCTCATGGACCTAGACCTCATAGGTACTTATTTATACTTATTCTTGGCTTCTCAACCATTACATTGTCTTACAAAAACCCCAAACCTAATGTGGTTAGGTTTCTATGGATGCATGCCTTGCATTATTTCCTTGCACGTGCTACTTTTCCTTCCAGCTGTACTTTTCTTCATTATGGGATTTTCCTCCAAAAATAACATCTCCTAAAAAATAGGCCTGCGACCAATAGGCCATGAACACTGACATGTGGCTAGTCCTGAGCCACCTAGGCATTACGTGCTCCCTCAACAACCTCTTCTATGCTATGGAACTTATTTTTAAGTTCCATTCCTTTGGCTTGGATTTGCGTGGTTTTTTCTTTTAGCGCCTCTAGTTCTTGCGCTGTGACCTCTTCTTATATGATTACTGTGCACTCTTCCTGTGTTTGTGCCATGTTATTCTTTTCCTCCTCCAGCTGCATGGTTATCTCTATTTCTTTCTCTTCGAGAGGTTCCATTTGGGCTTGTCATTCCTGCTTCTGTGTGTGCACAAATTTTAATTGTGCTCGAAACTTCTTCATATCCCACGTCCCTTTCATATGCTTGGTAATGCTCATTGTATTTTTCCTCTGCTTGAGGTCCTGGATTTCTACACTTATTATTTCTTTCAATTGGTCCCATTGTTGGACCATCTCATCTTCCTCCAACACTATCCAAAGCTGTGCTGCTTTCTCAAATAATTATGTTGATGTATTGACTTGTTTCTCTATCTCTTCTAGTTGGAGTGCAACTTTTGTTTTCCTCTCCTCTCATACCTCAGGTAGGGTCGTGAGATTGAGATTATCTTTTATCTCCTTAATATATTTCCTATATTGGTCAATTTTATGCATGGTGAGGTTGATATTCTCTTCTGTTCTACTCTCTTCTTCCTTCACGCTATTCAAGATTTAGTTATATGTTACATTCAATCCCTGTTCTAGCCTGTCTGCGCATTCCCTTTATTCCTTGGTTTCGAGCTTGACCTGCTCAACTACCAATTCTAACACTTCCTTGCCATTCATTGTATGTTGCAAGTCTGTTGTGTCTGTTCATGTGCATGGTTGCACCTTCTGCGTGACACTGAATTAAAGCTTGCACAATGCCTTGGTTGGTATCCTTTCTAGTACCAACTCTGCTTGTGACAGATCTTTCAGGGGTGTCTAGGCTATCATTTCATCCATCTTGAGCATGTTGGGTGTAACTGTGAAGGTCAGGCTCACCTACACTATAGTTTGGATGGTATCCTACTCATTCATCGTGACCCTTGTCTCTGTTTATATTCCTGCTAGGAAGGACTCTATCCCTCTTCCAGGTCTATTTGCTTCTCTGATTTGTTCTAGGACCTGCCTTATATTGGCAAACTCATCTAGAATTTGGCCTATTTGGTGCTGGGCATCTTTTAAATCTTCATCTGCATGTTTCTATACTTTTTCATCCGTGAAGTTGATGTCATCCTTGGTGATCGTATACTCAGGTGATTGCTTGTGTTCCTTGGCCTTCTTGCACAAACCCCCTATATGTATGATTGGCCTATTGGGTTGCACTATTTCCTGTGGGGCGGCTGTCAAGGAGGTTTCTTGTGTTGTTGTATCCCCCATTCCTAGTTCTCTTGTTGTTGGGGAAATGTCCCTTTTTCCTACCTACGCATCTTTCTTTGGTGCACTCCCCTTCTTTTGCTGCACTAACTTTTGAGTTGGTTTCATCTGTTTAGGCACAACTTTATCTCCTGCAGGTGTCTTGGTTGACTGGAATAGGTAATTCTTGAGTTAAGACTGGAATCTTCCAGTCATCATGCCAATCTCTCATGGAAATTTCTATTTCTTCTTCCATGACACAGTATCTTAATTGTAGCCACACCTTGCCCAGATCCCTGCGTGCTTAGATCCACATGTTGTGCCTTGATGCTTTGAATTTGGCTATGTCCCTGAACTGCATGACCATGTCTGGAGTAATTCTCCAAGAATTCACAATTCTCTCCTTTATTTCACTGAAGTATCTGGAAAATGTACTTGTGTTGGTACTTTTATGTTTGGGGTCCAAGTTGCTACCAATGATGTGTACTGTTTTGTTTGAAAAATACCTATGAGATCACAAAAATGAGAGTATGGGGGCTCCTTCCACCCAATTAATGCAATCAAAATGATCAACCATGAGTAGTGGAACTCTGTTCCCAAGTCCTACACATCCTGGTAGTAATCGAGGAACAGGTTCAATAAATATGGGGCCCAACTGAGAAGATTGCCACTGGCGCACTACGCTGCTACTGCGACGACCTTGACAAGGACTTCCTCCTTACATCATTTTCAGAGCATCTTGAAAGACATGAGATTGGTGTCCATTCTCATCACTACATCGTTGATCCTCTTTATAATGATCTCACGCAACACCCTCTCTGTGCCATATGTTTTCTTCATTTCCTTGACGAGGGATTTCTCCTTAGTTTTGTCATCAAGGTACTGCGTGGGACTCTCGCCCATAGTTGGAAAATCTATTATGAAGTAAATGAGTTCTACATCTATTGACATAGGCTCATCCAGCCATAAGAATCCTCCATGGAGGACCACCAACAACTTCTTGACGTAGTTGTTTGCCTCCTTCCCCCTGCCGAAGTGGGGAATTTATAACAGATTTAAAATTCACATGTTGTCCAAGCTGGCTTACCATTGTTTTGGATGCAAAATTGGGTCACCAAAGGGGCATGTGCCTATGTTATCAAGGTATGCTTGCTATCAAAACTCTAGGAATTTTCCAGCATCAACCACATCATGGTCCGAGTACCATAGTATTTCCACACATCCTAGTAGGTTAGTCATGACCTGCACCTCCTCAGGAATGCATGGTAGGACTATTGTTGCATCAGGATGCCAGGGTGGTGACCATGCCATGGGTTTCTTGTCATTTCTTCTTGGTGAATCGCTTGAGGTCCCAGCCTCCATCTGTCTCTACTCAGTGTTAGATTCTAGACAACCGGTAATATCTTCTGCCAAACCCTCCTGCTACTACATAGACCCTTATACGTGTGGTTGTCTCAATGTGACAACTTCTGTTTGTACCATGGTGGCCCCATTTCCTCTATAGGCTCCTTCGGCCCCCACAGGTCTCTGTGGTTTGCTTGTGTATTTGGTCTGTCGGCCCTGTGCACTTTCCTGAGGATCGATGTCCATGGAAGTTGTTGTTTTGGCTCGTATTTCTTCTGCCACCAGTGTAGGACTTGCTGTTTATTCATGTGGTGAGGGAATTGTGTCAACATCGATGAATTCCCCTCTATGTGTGGTTTCTGGCTCGACCTCGCTGGTTTCCTGAGGCCCTCTAACCATTCTACGGGTTTTCCTTGCTTCTTGGCTTGACACACCCATATTTGGTGGTGCCATCATGGGTATCAGTTTGTTTTTGCTGAATGGATTCGACTGGTCCGCATTGTGTACTCGTTTATTTTCCTGTGCTCTACGTGCTCTCTATTTCTACAATTTTTCAATTTCAGAATAAGTTATATTTTTCCCACGTTCACCTTTATATAGAGCCTGTCATCAATGATGTGAATCTTCTTAGAGAAGCTTCCCTGGTTGTGATTAATGTGATCGAGATGTTTCTATACGTTCCATTAAATTTCATAAATACCGCCAATTGGCGCCTTTTTGTTGTAACCACCATTTTTTGTAATTACACTTTTTCTAACTGTAACCGTCATTTTTCATAATTATTCTTTTTCTAACCATTGGTCCCTTTTCCAATGCACTGATCATCTTGAGTGCACGACATATTTCTGTTGTAGCCTTTCCTTAGTGTGCAGTGTATCTTCTATATATTGCGCCTGAACATTCCTTTTTTTCTTTCGTCACACTAAGTCCCATTTTGTGTTGCGCGTTGTATTTTCCAGTATATATATATATATATATATATATATATATATATATGTTCCTTTTTTTTACTATAGTACACTATATACATGATTTCTTACTACGCTTATAATTTTGAAGTGTTAGGAGGTTGATTGTTCCTGTACAGTTTCAATCGACTCCCATTGATCATTCCTTTCAGCTCTGCATCTGCGAGATCCTTTAGCTGTACAAATCCCCCAACTGTGATAGTATTTATTTCATAGGGTCGTAGCTAATGCATTATGAACTTACTAGGATCTTGAAAAAATTTACTGTCATAGAGAGAGACTAGGTATCCTTCCTTGAAATTCTTCCTCTTAATATTTCTGTCATGGCAAGCTTTGTCTCTTGCTTTCTGTACCTCTTGGTGAAATCCTACCAGAATCCTATATTCTTTCATTTCCATGATATCACTTAGCCTTTATTTTACTGCTCCTTGTTCTTTCATGTTGGTAATTGATGCGACTCGTAGGATAGGTACCATAAATTCTAATGGCACCATTGCTTCCTATCCATACACTAACCTGCATGGTGTATGTCGTGTCAAATTTTGGCATGTAGTCTTGTATTCCCACAATACTGTTGGTATCTTCAAATCCCAATCATCCTCGTTGACATTGTAAATCTTAGTTAAGGCAGTCTCTAGGATCTTATTGAAGGCTTCCACTATTCCATTTGCTTGAGGATAGTATGGTGTACTCTTCTGATGATATACTTCAAACTCCTCAGTCATAGACTTGATAGTATTGTTGATAAAGTGAGTTCCTTTATCACTCATCAAAATCCTTGAACAACCAAATATAGTGATCACTTTCTCAAACAAGAAGTGTGTTGTTGTCTCTACACTGCAATATTTGAGTGGTTTTTCTTCTGCCCATTGTGTTAAGTATTTTGTTGTGGTAATGATATACCTTTCTCCTGACCTCTTTGTTGGTGGGTTAATTAGTCCCACAAAGTCTATTTCCCATTTTTCAAATACCTACAAAGTTACTTTTGGTCTTAGGGGATTCTCATCCCTTCTATTAGGTTTACCAACCCTCTGACAAACATTGCATCTCTAGAAATAGTCCTTATCATCTATATGAATTGTTGGCCACCATAGGCATGTGCACAATACCTTTTGTGCGGTAGATTTTCCTGCATAATATCCTATAGCTATTGCCTCATGAGCTTCTACCAAAATTCTAGGCCTTTCATGTTCTAAGACACACCTTCTCAATATGTTGCTTACTCCCATATTATATAAGTGTCCTGCAATCAATTGATAGTTTGCATATCTAACAAACATATTTTTCTTCTGCATAGTGTTAAACTCTTGTGGCACAATCCCTATACCGAGGTATTCAATAATGTTAGAAAAATATTCGTCCGCTACTTGAACTGAAAATAATTGTGCATCAGGGAAGTTGTCTTCCAAGTTGGTAGGTTCTTCTCCATTGGTCAGTCTTGACATGTGATCAGGTCCTGCATTTAGCTTCCTTGGTTTGACTTACTTCAAAGTCAAATTCTTGAAATAACAGTAGCTATCTACATATACCCCCCCCCCAACATTGGCTTGTTGACTAGGTATTTGAGGAATAAATGATCTGTGAACATCTTAAAGTGTTTTCCCAGTAAGTAATGTATGAGCTTCTGAAGTGCATAGACCATAGCTAGGCCTTATCTTTCTATATTATTGTAGTTCTGCTCTGATTTTGATAGTTTTATTCTTGAAAATGCTATAGGATGATCCAATTCCCTTGCTCTTGGCTGTGCCAGAATTTCTCCAAGTGCTATAGCTGATGCATCTACATGCATATGGAATGTCTTTTCAAAATATGGGAATACTAGAATAGGTTATGTTACCATCTTTTCCTTTAGGGTGTCTAAACCTTGTTGACAATCCTCAGTCCACTAGAATTTAGTATCTTTATTTAACATTTTCTCTATTGGTGCAGTGATATGTGACTACCCTTTTATAATTTTTTTGTAGTAGCCTATATGTCCCAATTTTTCTCTCAATGGACACACTAATTCTAGTGGTGGTAAATTGACAATCACGGCAATCTTGGCCAAATCTACTAGAAAGCCTTGTTTTCACACTATGTGTCCCAACCATATTCCAAAATCTGTCCCAAAGATGCACTTCTTTATATTTAATGATATTTGACACTAATTGCATCTTTCCAACATCAACCTTAACACCTCCACATGATCTTTTAATAGACTGTATACAGTCTAGTCATCCAGATACACTTCTAGAAACTGATGTATGAACTCCTTAAACATAGCTATTACTACCCTTGAAAATATGGTTGGTGCATTCTTCAACCCAAAAGGCATGATTGTGTATTGGTAGGAACCCCATTCTATGGAAAAAGTGGTTGTGTGTCTGTCTTCTTGAGCTATCTTGATATGATGGTAATTTGAGAATCCATATGTAAATGAGTATGCTTCATGGCCTCCTACATTCTCTAATACCTCATCTGTGAAACGGGTAGGGAAAGGGTCATGTAGGAAAGCATCATTCGATTTTCTCAAGTCTACACAAATCCTTATCCCCCATTGTTTCTTTTCTTGCACTACCATAGGGCTTATCCATTCAGATTCTTCCACTAGTTCTATGATCCCAACTTCCAACATTCTATCAATTTTTGCTTTCACTTTCTTCTTATATATTGGATTCAGTCTTAATGGCCTCTGTCTGATAGTTCTATCCTCATGTTTTAGAGGTATCTTAATCTCTCCTAGATCTCCTTCTATGCCTTTCATCTCTGTAAAGGTTGTTGGGAATAGGTCACTATAATCATGTAGTAACTTTGTGATTCATTCCACCGTTTGTTCATCCCAGTAGTCTCCAATGCTAGCCATTTTGGGATTCTAAATTGTCCCAATGTTAAATTTCTCCACCTTGATTGATGTAACAAACACTTTTGATTCCAGAGATGGACCTTCCACCTCTCTTTCACCTTCAAATTTTGTAATATGAATATTGCGGGGGTCATCCTCACCTGGTTCTTCTTCTTCCACATGATAACATGAAAATAGTTCCTTAACTATTTGTCTAGTCTACTATCGATACTCTGTTATAAGATCAACCTTTGGTTCATTGACAAATATTACCCCTATTATCTGTTTGAGTTCTAAATCCATGTTGGGGTTCTTATGTTCAAATGAGAAAGTGACTATAAGTTGTTTTTGTAATGTTGTCCTTTCTACAGTGCCTCTGCATAGTTCCTGGTCTACATACCAGTTTGTTCGAATTCCTTCCAATGTGTGGATGAAGTGATGAGGCCATTCCTCTGGTGGTGTCATCCTCCATAGTTTTATGCATTTCTCAAAGCATTATGTTGGTCTCCCTTTCCCATCATACATGTGCATCCTAGTGCTCCCCTTCTCTACGCTGAATCTAATGCGTAGTAGTCGCTTACATTGGTACCCATCCTTAACTATATCTTTGTGTGCACCCCACCATATTGTAGGTGTTTCCTTGAGTGCAATGTCTAGGGATAAAAGCCTATGATTCTCTAAAACTTCATCTTCATATATTTTTTTGAATTCTTCTAAGTCATTCACCCCATGAAAACTGGGAGGTTCTCTTATCTCTGTACCCACCCATCTTACTACGCGGTCTATTCTTGTGCACCTTCTTGTGGATACTTCATGTAATATTTGTGGCCAATTCTCCAAGCATGTATTCGAGTTAGAAGCACATGATGTGATACTCCTCCAAATGAGTAGTATCTCTAGGGAGAATACTCAAATCTCCATTTCCATTCCTCATGCATACATAAAAATACAACTATTCATATAAATAAGACATACCTTTTGAACCAATGGATGGATCTGATGTATCTGAGCACTCTAGACCTTCATGGGAGCTTGATCTCATAATCTATAACCTCTACACCTTCATCTTCTCAAGTTTCATCACTTTATCAACATGTACTCACCCTATACACAACCAACCCACGTACATACTCACCCTATACATAGTGAGCTTGTTAAGAACCAAATATCAATATAGCATTGAAAAACCTTAGAATAAGTACTCAACACCTTGAAAAAGAGAGAAACTTAGATAATAAGCCTCTTCGAGGGGGCAACCTCCTTATGCCCACATAAATTTACAATTACAAGATGATTCAAAATGAAAATGTCTCTTTGGTATATATAGGAGACTAGGAGGTATAATTACAACTAATGGACTAAAGCCAACATAAATAAAATAACATTACTAATATAATATGCTCTAATTAAGGGGTAATGAGCCACTATTTAGGGCTTAACATGCCCCTCCCCTTGATACAAGTGTTGTCCGCAACGCTTGAGTAACTCTGGATGCTTTTGTATAAAAGACTCATCTTCCCAAGTGGAATCTTCAGCCGATAGTTTCCTCCATTTCATGAGATACTCTGAAATGGATCTATTCCTCAGCTGGCAAATTCTTGTGTCAGTGATGGCTTCACGATCCAATATGATTTTTCCTTCCTCGTCAAGTTCTAGAAATGTAGTTTGAACTGGGATCTTGTCACCTATAACCTTCTTTAAGCATGAAACATGGAAAACTGGCTGTACTCATGAAGATGCAGGAACTCCAATTTGTATTCCATAGTACCAATCTTTTGCAACACCTTATAAGCGCCATAGTAATTATCACCAAATTACTATGGCG
>JASDQU010307884.1:39449-59592 GCA_032191745.1 Picea mariana
TGTAGGTTGAGGTGTTTTAGAAGAAGGAGAATTATTCTCTCTATAGATGTTAAGATTGGTCCTTCTAGTAGCCATAGCCATATTTTTACTTTCAACATTTCTTGCCACCCTAAATGAATTCTCCAATGATTTGGTTTCCCAAAGAGAACCTCATGTTGAATGTTATCTCTTAAAGTTCCTATGAATACAAAAATCAAGTGCTCAACTGGAATATCTGTTACCTTTATATTCACTCTTTGGAAGTTCTCAATGTGCTATGTAACTGAACCCTTTTGCTTGAGATTTATCAATTGGCTAAAGAAGGTATTGCTCCTTGTATCCTCATAGTATGCTATCATTTCTTCCATGAAAATTGTCCAAGTGACGAGTGATTTATGAGAACAAATCCATCTATACCATACAAATTGATTAGGTTCTAAATATAAAGAAGCAATTCATACCTTTTGTGTATGTGGAACATTATGTAGATCAAAGAATTGCTCCATCTGAAGTATCCATGTGATATGGTCCTTGCCATTAAACTTCCACATATCAATCTTAGGAACATGGTTGGTATTCAACCCAAAGTTAGAGTTTCTCCATTCTTGATTCACCTTCCTTGTGTCCTCATCATGAATTTCATGGAATATATTTTCACTTTCAGGTGTCCTCTCTATTACAAAATTTTTCAATCCTTCCATGATCTCCTCTTTTAAACCATCCATCTTAGTATTTATTGCCTCCAACTTAGCTTCCATCTCTTGTAGTTCATTTTTTGTTACTATCTTATTTTGTAAATCATTTATGTCCCTACACATTTCTTTACCTTCATCAAGAGTCCAATTAGGGTTTTATAGAGACTTATTTGGTGTAGAAGTTCCCTTTTTGGGTGGCATGTTGGCCAAGTATCACTTCTGAAACTTGATTTTGAGGTGGTTCTGCAAGACAATCTTGCTTCTTCTGTATCTCCAATGTTTCGGCCCTTCTGGGTATGAAACTTTATTTTTTGTACTTCTCTGATATTTATTCTTTGCAAAGCCATAGGTATGATCAAAATTGGATGTGCCAAGTGTAATTTACTATAACTTCCCCACAACTTGCTGATTTTTGGCCTTTCCAGGAGATCTCACTTGTATAGCGTGCCCCACACAAAATAAATGATATAAAATTTTGAAACTCATACCAGAAATACTACAGACCATCCACTATCCAATCAAACTAGTCTCACTCAATTTGGATACTCTAGGAAAAAGTTATGATTTTTTTACTTGGAACACCTTCTTGATACTAGTCATTAGGACTAGTCATATACCCTATCTTCCATAGGGTGTATCTACAAATTTAAGATGACCCAGAATATGAAATTTTTACCATAGATACCTTACTAATTTCTGTGAATAACCATAGGATTTTAGGGTCTGCAACGTTACAGAAAATATTTTATAGCGAACATTCCACAATGACTCAGTTCAGGATGATTCCAGAACCCTGTCTTGCATAGGTTGTATCTCCTAAATTATAAGGCCTAAAGAGCCAAAATTGTAACCCAACGTACCTTGATCCGTCTACTAAATATCCTCCAAGGGGTTCCTTCTAAAATTTCTTAGAAAAACAATTATAGCAAAAATTCCAAGGTGTCTCAGATGTAGCAGTGAAACCCCAAGACCTTGAGCTTTGATACCGTATGTTAAGAACCAAATATCAATATAGCATAGAAAAACCTTAGAATAAGTAATCAATGCCTTGAAAAAGAGAGAAACTTAGATAATAAGCCTCTTCGAGGGGCCAACCTCCTTATGCCCACATAAATGTACAATTACAAGATGATTCAAAATGAAAATGTCTCCTTGGTATATATAGGAGACTAGAAGGTATAATTACAACTAACGGACTAAAGTTGACATAAATAAAATAACATTATTAATATAATATGCCCTATTTAAGGGGTAATGAGCCACTATTTAGGACTTAACACAACCTGCGTACATACACACCCTATACAAATACAACCCGCGTATACCTCAGAAAATAGGGTTTTCTATGAATCTGAGAATTTCACTGTCAACCTATCATGCTACCTCAGATGTTCGCCACTTCAGATGTATCCACAAGTATTTACAAGAATCTTTACACAAGAAAATAGGTATACAATATGTACAAGTGTGTTTTTTTAAGTGAAATTTGTCTTTTATTTATATCTTCATGTAGCCTTACACTTTCCTTATTTTAGGGATTCTTCATTTAAAATAATTTCTTTTTGCAAAGAACTTTGACTCTTGGGGAATTCTATAAGACTCGTGAGGGTTATCCAACTTCATATGGTCATAAATATCTAACCGTGAGGAGTTATGTGACGTTCCACATACCACTAGAAACAACATGAAAATGACTATCCATCTGGTGTAGTTTCACTCACAAATTCACTGTCCTTCACCTCATTATTCCTCAAATAATCATGGGTTCTCTCACTCCGCAAAGCATTTTCCCATGAGGGATTTCACCATAAGGGGACCACTTTGTAGTTTGTCCATTTTTACTTCTTATCAACCATGACAAGACAATAATGAGTCATCCATACATAAAAAAATATTGGGTCCAATACCCAAACCTTGTGCCACGGGGTTTCTTCAAGGGTTTACATCAATGAAAACCAACCCTAATCAACAATGTCCCCCTTTGGCATTGATTGCAACACTCTGATGCAATACTGAAATCATATCACTCATGCTCCCCCTGGAACCATGACTCTGTCCTCTGTATCTGATAAATATGCTCCACCTGGAACCATGCCTTTGTCCTCTGTCTCTGTCCTATTTATATGATAAATCTCTCTCCCTTTATCATCAATGGCAAAGGTATCTTTCCATCCGGGGTTGCTCCCCCTGACGGAACTGTCCTCTTATGGTGCTTCCTTGTGTAAATCTAAGAAATATAAGAGAAGCATTCAAAAATCATTCATTTTGGAGTAGAAATAACTCCAAGTCTTTGACGAAGATATTCAAAGGATTCCCATGGAAGTGGTTTTGTGAAGATGTCTACCACTTGTTGTTTTGTGCCCACATACTCAATTTTGATGTTCTTTTCTGCAACCTGCTCCCATAGAAAGTGATAATTTTTTGGAATGTGCTTCATTTTGGAGTGCATCACCAGGTTCTTTGAGATACTGATGGCACTTGTATTATCACAATATATTGGAATGGGATCATCATAATCAACCTGTATATCTGTCAAAGTTTGTTTCATCCAAATAACCTGTGTACAACATGATGCTCCTGCAATATAATCTGCCTCGGTTGTAGATAAATACACTGATGATTGTTTCTTGCTTAGCCATGATACCAAACACTAACCTAATTAGAATGCTTCTCCACTGGTTTTTCATAGGTCATCAATACAACCTACCCAATCTGCATCTGTGTAGGCAATAAGTGATAGATCTTTTCCTTTTGGATACCATAATCCAAACTCTTATGTTCCTTTGAGATATATGAAAATCCTCTTTATTGCTAATACATGTGATTCCTTTGGTGCTGCTTGAAATCGTGCCACCTGTCCAACGGCCTGCATTACATCTGGTCTGGATGTTGTCACATATAGTAGGTTGCCAATCATTGACCTGTATTGCCTCTAATATGTAGACTTCGAATCATCATCTTTCCTCAACTTACCACTAGTTTGCAATCTTCAATCTTCCATTCCAAACCTCTTTAGCATTTCTCTGATATACTTGATTTGAGAAATAGAAATTCCTTGGTTTCTTTGATGTATCTGAAGTCCCAGAAAGAATAATATTTCTCCAAGTAACGACATTTCAAATTCATTCTGCATATCTTTTGCAAATTTTTGGCTTAACCTGTCATCATCACTACCAACAATAATATCATCAACATAAACTTCAATTAATAAAATATTACCTTGACTTACCTTGATGTAGAGGTTGTTGTTTGCAATTCCTTTTCTGAACCCTGTCTATTGCAGATACTTATCCAGTTTGGAGTACCATGCTCTAGGAGCCTGTTTTAGACCATACAAGGCCTTGTTTAATTTACACACATAATTTGTGTTTTCTGACAACTGAAATCTTTCTGGTTGTTCAATGTAGACTTATTCTTCAAGTTCCCCATTAAAAAAAGTTGATTTTACTTCCATCTGATATACTTTAACATTTTTGGAGAATGCATAAGCTAAAAGAAAACAAAATTCTTCCATTCTGGCAATTGGGGAAAATGTCTCTTCAAAGTCGACTTCTTCAATCGATGCATATCCTTTACATACCAATCTAGCTTTGTTCCTTGTAACATGTCCATATTCATTCAATTTATTCCTAAAAACCCATTTTGTGCCGATCATATTCTTATTCTTTGGTCTTGGAACCAATTTCCAAGTGTCATTTTTATCTATTTTATCCAATTCTTCATCCATGGCCTTATTCCAAAATTCATCCTTGCTGGCTTCTTAAAAATAGTTTGGTTCAATTGTAGATAAGAGTGCCATGTGTGTTTGTTCTGGTGAACAGAATCTTCTTCTAGTCTCAAATCATGCATCTTTGTTCTCGATAATTTGATTTGAAGGATGATTCTTCTGTACTCGTTTCCTGGGTGACTTTGGAGGCACTTGCTAAACTTGCTCTTCTACTTCTGTCAGATTTTCTTCATCTTCCTCTTCCTCTTCTACTTTTTTTTCATCTTCTTCTTCGAAAAGTTGTTCCATTGGTTTGTTTTCTTCTTCCTTTGATTCTAGTTTGCCTGTTTCATCAATTGTTACGTTGATGATTTCCACAACTTTGTTCAATTGTAGATTGTAACACTTGTATTATTTCCTTGTACTTGAGTAACCAACAAGTACTCCTTTTTCCACATGAGAGTCAAGATTTTCCATTCCCCCATATTCTCTTTTGATGTAGCATTTGCTTCCAAAAACTCTGAAGTGTTTCACATTTGCTGGTCTTCCTTTCCATAACTCGTAGGGATTTTTATCAGTGTTGTTTCTGAGCATTACTCTATTTTGAGTGTGAATTTCTGTATGCACTGCTTGTGTCCAAAATGTATCTGTCAATTTGGAATCCATTAGCATTGTTCAAACCATTTCCTATGCTGTCCTGTTCTTTCTTTCAATAACTCCATTCTGTTGAGGTGTCCTAGCAATAGAGAATTGTTTTTTTATTTCATGACTGCTACAGTAGTCCATAAATTCCTTTGAAGTGAAATCTCCTCCATTATCATATCTCAAGCATTTAATTCTTGAATCCATCTCATTTTCAACCATTTCCTTGTAGATATTGAAGTTTTCAAAAACTTCTAACTTGTTCTTGAGAAAGAAAATTGTAGTCATTCCTGTATAATCATCAACTATTAACATAAATTATCTCTCACCTTTTAAGCCCTTTGTTGTAGTTGGTACAACTAGATTAATGTGCACAATTTCCAGTGGTATTGTTGTTGAATATTCCTTTGATTTGAACCTGGTCTTTGTTTGCTTTCCCTGTTGACAATGCTTGCATAAAATGTTGGTTGGTTTCGTGATCTGGGGCATTTCTCTGACTGCTTCTCTTTTGCTGACTTTGATAAGGTTATCAAAATGCATGTGACCCATTCTTCTATGCCATAGCCAACTTTCATCTTCCTTTCCTAGACAACACTTTTCATTTCTAATTTCACTTAACACATATATGTTGTTTGAAGTTCTTGCAGCTGTACTAACCAATTTCCTTGAACCTTCTTTTCTTATCTCACACTTTTGTGAATTGAAAGTAACTTTATGACCTTGGTCACACATTTGACTCACACTTAGAAGATTATGTTTCATATCTTCTACTAGTAGAACATTTTGTGCCTTTTCATTCTTGTTCCCAATTCGGACTGTGCTTTCTCCAATGATTTTGGATGAATTGTCATTTTCGAAGGAGATTGATCCATTTTTTTCTTTTCGTAATGTAAGAAATTTGTCTTTATCACCTGTCACATGTTTTGAACACCCACTGTCAACATACCAACAATGTTTCTTCTTCTTAGCTTGTAGAGTGATTGTGCACTCTTCATTTCTATACTGATCTTGCTTTCTTATCCATGTCATTTTCTAAGGTTCTTGTCTCTGACTGTTCTTATTTTTTTGAGGTTCTTTAGGAGGGACTTTCATTCTGCAATCTTTGGCCATGTGTCCAAAACTGTTACATTTGTAACATTCCACTTCAATGCTCAAATATTCAAACATGTTGTAACTTCTTCTTTGTGTTTCACTAGGTCTTCTTGAATAATCCCTTTGTGTATGACTCTCAAAGTTGTTATTGTTCCTGTTGTTAGCTCTACAATTCACATCTTTATGTCCAAAATTATTACATGCATAACATAAATAAAAAAATATAGTTTGATACCTGGGAGTTGAATATATTCTGAAAGGAGGTGCTCTTATGAATCCTTCTTCTTCTTGAGGCCTATCTGTCTATTGTTGATTCTGAAATCTGAATCTTCTTGGTGGAGGAGTGTCCCTGTAATCTTCCTTGTATATCTTCCTATCCTCTTTGATTGTTTCTACACAACTCTTTGGATTTGTTTCTTTCTCTATTGTTTTGGAGCTTGATCCCATTTCTGTCTAATTGTATCCAAGTTTGGACTTGTCAAGATGAGATTTTTGACTGTTGATAATGTCATCCAGAACTTTTGAGCTATTTTGCATGTTTTTCTTTTGAATATCCTTTCTTAGTGTGACAATCTCTGCTTCCAAGTTTCCAATGATCTTTTCCTTTTTTTCTAGTTGTTCTTTGAGTGCTTCTTCAATAATTTTATCTTCTTGTATTTGAACCTTCAATTTTGTGATCATTTGTTCTAGTTATCGAGTGTCCCTTTTCTTGTCTAGTTCTGCTTGTAGTTTCTTGTTTTTTTCCTTTTCTTTTCTGATAACTTCTATGGCACACATTAATTCTTATCGATAGTCAACTTCTTCCGCTTCAATTTCTTCTTCGACTTCTTCACATTCTTCTTCGAATTCTTCATATTCTTCTTTGGAGTCTTCTTTGTTAGAGTCTTTTACTGCCATGAATAGAAATCTTTCCATCTCATTGTCACTGAATTCATCTTCATCTGATGATGAGATGTCTTTTTTGGTGTATAAGATTTTCTTGAAAACTTTCTTTGTAGTTCTTTTTCCTTTATATGTGTGTTTTCCTTTTGAGTAACCTTCATCATTTCTCTTTTTCTTATGAGGACATTTGTTAGCAAAATGACCAATACCATCACAATTAAAACAAATTAAAAGGAGCATACCTCTATACCTACCATTGGTTCCCTTGTTCAGTCTTTTGACGAAGTTGGCCACTTCTTCATCATCTTCCGAGACGTCACTGTTGCTGCTATATTCTTCTTGATCCTTTTTCTTTTTCTTTGATATTTTGGATGATTTGAAGGTTGATTCGTTTGCATCTAGATTTTTCTGTTCAGTTCTCATTTCATATGATGTGAAGATTCCATGCAGTTCATCCATGCTTATTGAGTCTATATTTGATATTTCTTCTAGTGCTGATATCTTAGGGTTGAATATCATAGGAAGAGATCTTAGTATCTTTTGAAAAATTATAGATTCTTCAATTTCTTCTCCCAATCCTACGATTGCAGTCACTGTTTCATCAACTTGTAAGAAGTAGGTTGTGATATCTTCATCTTCGTTCATTTTTAGTTGTTCGAACTGACCTCTGTAAGTTTGAAGTTTTGTTGCTTTGACTTTTGTATCTCCTTCATAAATATTTCGAAGCTTGTCCCAAATCTCTTTAGTAGATTTACAGTGTGCAACCTTGGTGAATATTGTATCACTGAGACCATTCAAAAGTGAATTTGTGGCTTTGGAATTATTCTCACCGAGTTTTACTGCTTTGTCATTTGTTGGTGGAACTGCTAGTGCTATGTATCTATCTACAATTAATTGTCAAACTTGAAATTCTTGTGCCTGTATATATGTCTTCATCCTTATGCTCCAAAAAGCATACTTTTGTCCATCAAACTGTGGTATTTCATTTTTATATGAGTTGGTACTCTCCATGATCTACCTTTCAGTGGTTAAACTGATTTCTGAAGGAACCCGCTCTGATACCAATTGTTGGATTACTGAGAGGGGGGTGAATCAATAATAGTGAAATTATAATCCTTTTTATCCAAATTGATCCAAGTGTTATATCAATGTAGTATTATTATCCAATAATGAGCAATAATAAATGAACAATCACTCACATACATAGTACACCAGTGTTTTACGTGGAAACCCAAATCGGGAGAAAACCACAGAATGTTTTTTCTTATATGTCTTGAAGAATTACATTCATTGGAAGGACCAACTTCCTTTGTTTTCTAGCTGCAACTGGAAGGAGGCTCCAACCCCATATATTCTTAGGCTACAACCTGAGGGAAGATCCAACTCCCAAATTATCTGGCTACTACCATAAAGAGGGTACAACCCCCTATGTTCTATAGCTACGACTGAAAGGTGGCTACAACCACCTGTCCTTGCCTTGTCCTGCCACCCTGAAGTAGAAGTAGAATGATGGAACCACTGTCAACCTGTTACTATGAGATATACTATTGTACAAATGTATTAATCTATGGCACTAACCTGTATCCAATCTATACAACTTCCCTGTAATCAATATGTACCTGAATTGAACATGTATCCACAAAAATACAATAGATACGCAACTTGTAGTGATGTAGCCCTCTTATTTACGTGATCTATTTGTTATGTAGCTTGTGTATTCCTTTTAAAACTAGGGTTTCCTTTCACTTGAAAACTTCTGACCCTATGTAACTTCTTTCACATAGATCTGTAACCTGTCATTGTATCCAGACTGTAATTGTACCCTGTGCATGCATCCTCATACATAGCCTCTACTCAAGGCAAGTATGTCTCTCTCTAGTCATGTGCCATATAGGTATGTGTAATCATGAACAAGTATAATATCCATCACATGATCTTAATCATCGACCCCTTTTTGATATTCAACTTCTCAATACATCAATAAATACAAGATCTCAACCATGTACAATAAAAACTTTTAGCCATATGCCAAGAAATACAAGATGTGCCTCAACAAGAAGTATCAATGATACATATACCAACACTGTATTTCTATAGATCTGACTTATACAGAAGATCCCATGTAACCACTAGTATCTCTAGGGAGAATCCTCAAATCTCCATTGCCATTCCTCATGCATACATCAAAATCCAACTATTCATAGAAATACGACATACCTTTTAAACCAATGGATGGATCTGATGTATTTGAGCACTCTAGACCTTCTTGGGAGCTTGATATTAGAATCTAGAACCTCTGCACCTTCATCTTCTCAAGTTTCATGGCTTTATCAACATGTACTCACCCTATACACAACCAGCCTGCTTACATACTCACCCTATACACAACTAGCCCATGTACATATGCACCCTATACACAGACAACTTGCGTATGCCTCAGAAAATAGGGTTTTCTGTGAATTCGAGAATTTCTCCGTCAAACCTTTATGCTACCTTAGATGTTCTCCACTTTAGATGTATCCACAAGTATTTACAAGAAGATTTACACAAGAAAATAGATATACACTATTTACAAGTGTGTTTTTATGAGTGAAATTGTCTCTTATTTATATCTTCATGTAGCTTTACACTTTCCTTATTTTAGGGATTCTTCATTCAAAATAATTTCTTTTTCAAAGCACTTTGACTCTTGGGGGCTTCTATAAGACTCATGAAGGTTCTCTAACTTCATATGGTCATAACTCTCTAACTGTGAGGAGTTATGTGACGTTCCACATACTACCGGAAATGAAATGACAAGCACTATCCATCTGGGATAGTTTCACTCACAAATTCAATATCCTTCACCTCATTATTCCTCAAATAATCATGGGTTCTCTCACTCCACAAAGTGTCTTCCCGTGAGGGATTTCACCATAAGGGGACCACTTTGGAGTTCATCCATTTTTACTTCTTATCAACCATGAAAAGAAAATAATAATTCATCTTTACATCAAACAATCTTGGGTCCAATACCCAAACCTTGTTCCATAGGGATTTCTTCAAGGGTCGACATCAATGAAAACCAACCTTAATCAAAAAGTACTCCATATACAGTTGGGTTGATATAATATTCTTCACGTGCGGTGGTTCTGTATAGTTGGTTGATTTCCTCCAAATCCATACAGGTTGGTTCCACAAATATTTCGGCTTCAGATGGATCTAAGGGTGCAATGAACAGATATTTCCATGACTCAAAGCTCATATTCCTTGTCTTCAAGTTGATTATGGCCTAGTTATAAAATTCCCAATCTATCCCAAGCAATGTTGGATAAGGTGTTGTACCATCTACTATTTCTATTACTTCAAAATATGCCTTATTGTGCACTCCATCCAAATCCACTTTCACACCCTTAAGCCTCCTAGTTGGCAGAACTCTATGCTAGTTTTCTATCTTTAGTTGAACTGGTGAGTAGCCTAATGTTGGATCTCCCATGCATTGTCATGTCTTCTTTGGTAAGACATTTAATTTAGATATGAGGTCCAATATAACATCTCCCATGTTGAAATATCCGATATTGACATTCAATCTAAATTCTTTGCTTGTCCTCTTTCTTGCATGGAGGAGATTGATTGTTCTGTTTTATAATTTACCCTCAGTGTTTTTGTTACATATATCTAGAAGATTCTATAAGATTGTGATAGATGAGGGATATTTGAATAACTGAACACATGAGTGAAGAAAAGTTCTAAGATTACTTACTTGGTCCTTAGGGTGTACTTCACTGGTGTGGTCCATTGCTGATCGCATTTCATATGTGGGTGTGGCTTGAGTATGATGTAGGGAAGATGTAGACGCCACATTATTCTTGATAAACTCTTGTCTAGCCTCCTGGAAATTTTCCTTCTCTTTCCTCGCATCAAACTATTGTTGTGGTTCAATATTCTTCTTCACCCATTGTTGTTGTGTTGGATCCTATTGTAATATGCCAGCTCCTATCTTATATCCTCCACGTGTAACTATGTTGATATTTATTCCATCATCCCTCGCCTCTACAAAAATCCATTGAACATTATGATTGTTCTGATTCCTCTTTTCTTGAATATTTCCTAATAATGTTGGACAGTCCTCTGTATCAAGATCTGTTGCACGATAATACATGCATGTTGTAGGTGGAAGTAAACATTCTCTTGCATAATGTCCTCATTTTTGTCATTTATGGCACACTACTAGACCTCTTCCTCTTCCAAATTCTCCTCTACCTTATCCTCCATCTCTGTATCAAGTTCGATCTCCTCGTGTTTCATTTTACTAAGGCACTTGATTGTATTACCCAGGGTTATATTGTGGCTATGCGTTATTATACTGAGGCTGCAAAATGTTGTACTGTTGCTGCACATTATTATATGGAGGTGGTACCTAGTTAAAATTAGGTGCAACTTTCCCTGTCATCATTTCTTCCTGCACCCTATAGGTATCTGATATTCTCTCTTGCATCAATTCCATTGTCCTACAATATTTATCATCATGACCCACTGATTTGAAAAAGTTGCAATATGAACTCTTAGGTACTGTATAATACTTATGCATCATTGGACAATGATATGAATAATGTCCATGTGTTTTACAGATCTGACACCATATTCCTCCTATTGGAAAAGGGTTTGGTAGCTATGTTTCCATGTACTGCGTGAAAGTTGGGCACTCATTCTTGTGGTGTCCTTCCATTCTGAATGTGGTACACCAAACAACTTCTATTTTCACTTTTCCCCTATTATGGTTTAGTTGAAACATGAGTTTCTTTAGATCCTCCTTTAGCTCCTCTATTTCTAGATCTGTCTTTCGGTATTGGTTCTCTTCGAGTTGTAGGGATTCTTGTAGAGCCTCCTCCTATGTATGAAAGTTTTGATGCCTCAAAGGGTATTTGAGATGTGGTAATAGGGAGTTAAGAAAGTGATGTATATGATGCATATCAATATGACATACTTCAACTTACCTTTAATACATTTAAACCTCTAATCGATATCCCAAACAGACTCACCTGGTTTTGTCCTGATATCAATCATCTCATTCATGTAATGATTCTATGAGCTAGCCTTCTAAAATTAATTTACTAGTAGGTTATTGACATCTGCAATCGTCCTTATTGTTCCTGGTGGATTGTTTGCAACTAAGATCATGTACCAATCCAGTGCGTGGTCTCTTAGAGTGATAGCTAACTGCACAAGTTTTGTATCCTCATATGTGATTTTCTTTTCTTCCCAAAAATTCTCACAGATAAACAAGTTCTTTTTAGGATTCTATGATTCTTCTCCCTTGAATTAAGGTAATCTGATGGTGGGATCATGTCCTGCCATCTTGAACGACAATGAACTATGACCTCTACGTGGTTTAGATACTTATCTACTACTTCCTGAATTGGATCCTCCAGTCACTACTCCTTGGTTGGGTGCACTTCCTACTGTCTTTCTTCCTATAAAAGTCAGTTTTCTAAATGGTGGTGTTCTTTCTGGTGTATTAGTCACACATGTGTTTATGGTGTACACACTAACACCAACATGGATGGGAGTGATGCCTTCTTTTCCTGCCCTTGGAATTCTTGTATTTCTTTTATATGTTATGCACATGATTTTCGCAAACTTCTCCACAATCTAGAGCTCCTCTACCTCTTCTTAATCACTTTCCAATCCCTCTCTATGCTATGGATCTCTTCTTATTATTCATCTTATATTGGTAGGGTAATCCACTACGTTTTTTTCTAGTTGTTTCCATGATCTACTTGATCCGATCTTCCTCCATCATGATTGGGTCCAAGGCCTCCTCCTTCTTTCCTTTATGCATCTCTTCCTCCATTTCTACAGCTCTTGTTAGTGCTTCCCCCCTTCCCCCATGCACGCGAGTAATTTTAGTTGTATGACTCCATAGTCATTACACATTTGTTATACAATAATATCTTTATGGAATTATACAACGATCAAATATACATTCCTCATGGTCCTCTTAAAAAATCTTTCTTTGCTGCGCTATAAGACTTCATAGTGTCTACTGCAAATTATGTGATAAATCCCACAACAATACCATCTAACCATAAATCTATTGTGCACATGAATTTGTTATCAAATTGTTGTAACTGAGTGATATCCATAGGATTCCACTCTAGCTGTATGATCCGATTTTTCACGTGGTTGTATTTCAACCTCAATATCCACTCCTGCAACACATGTGGGGAATCATAGAAAACTACTTCATGCAAGTTACTAAATATGTACTTGTCCAGATATTTTTGTGATATGTACTTGGTTGTTCTTTATTCATGCATGTAAATTAATATATCTAACTACTTCATCAAGACATTCATCTAAGATGTAATTATTGACAGAAAATACATAGACAATAAGCACTTCACATAACACATGATCTACTTTGGTTCACCCCCTCTTGGGCTATGTCCACAAGGATTTGGAATCTCATGCTCTTTTATTATGGTTCTGTAATATATGGCGTCACATACACTACAAAGATGTTTATACGACTAGAAACAAAATTGTACGACCTTTGTGAGGCTAAATAGATCGCACTAATCTCCTCAACTTGTGATCTAACCCTCAAGGTATAGTTACTTTTCTCTCCCACAGCTCAACAACTTACAAAAAGGTATCAAATCTTACAATCTTTTTCCTAGCTACATAAAATGGTCTTCTCTAACATGCTCCTCCTAAACCTAGACCTCAAAGGTACTTATTTATACTTATTCTTGGCTTCTCAGCTATTACATTGTCTTAAAAAAACCCTAACCCTAATGTGGCTAGGTTTCCTTGCATGCATGCCTTGCATACTTTCTTCACATGTGCTGTTTTTCCTTCTATATGTACTTTTCTCCATTCTGGGTTTTTCCTCCAAAAATAACGTCTCCTCAAAAACAGGCCTATGCCCAACACTAACCAAGAAAGAGATTTTGGTTTTGACCCAGAGTAAAAACCTTAGCTTTGTAAAATAGGATGACAGTTCAACACCGGGTAGGGTGGGCCACGATCTAGAGGAGAAGAGATTGCTCACTAGAGAGTAATCAATAACATGAATGCATAGAGTCATAACCCTCATGCTCTTCTCAAGATCTGAACCGCCTATAACAATGTTGATGGAAATGCAAACCCCAAGTACTACCAACAACCCTAAGGCATACTTCTTGGCATAATGGCCAACCCATAACTTATTATAAAAATAGGATTGCGGACCAATAAAATAAAAAAAATGCAGAAATAAAACACATAAGATACACAATACAATAGAGACACAGATATATGTGGTTCACCTAGTGTGGGCTATGTCCACCAGAGAAATTGCCAGGTCCTTCCTTTATTATTATCCAACAAGTGAAGGGATATAACCTATAGCACACCTGTTGTAACTTCCTCTTCTTTCTCTCACAGTATGCTCTCTTAGAATACAATATTCACAATGATGCATAGCCGCAATACATTTCCCTCATAAAAGAGGGTTTCCTTCTAGGGAAAAAACCCCTAACATAACTTCTACTGTCATATTTGCGACCTTATAATGAACGGTATAGATTCACAATGAAATTACAATATACATTTAGAAGGAAATTTTTTCTTCATGGGCTCGCTTCAACCCCCATCGGGGAATGTTGTCCCCTGAACCCCCGTCGGGGGCCCGCTTGCCCCCGGATCCCACATAGGGGGGTAACCCCCCCTGCACTCCCCTGCATGGATGAGTGTACATTCTCTTGGGGTGTAAAGTATTCATGGGGTATAAACACGTTTGAAAACAAAGACCTCTGAATCAGGAAGATAATCAGGATCCACAACCAAAATAACAAATTGTGCTAATGCCAATACCGCAAAATAATCCCATGACTAGGTGAAAAATATATGCAATGACCAAAAGGTGGTTCGAAACATACACATCAACCCCATAGAAACAAATACAACTGGGTGTGGTTACCATTAATAGTGAGGATGTAAACAGAAAGGATAAACAGAGTGAAACCCTCCAACAAAATACCCATAAAGACAACAAAGCATCATCATAGTTTCCACTGCACAAAACAACCAATGCAATTAAAACTTCAACCATCGATTTTTCCATTTGCAACGAATAACACGCAAAATAAGTCTAGAGAAAACACCATGTGTTTACACAGTTGTCAATCTCAATAAAGGACAAACCAACACATTACCAAGCCAATGCTCATTTCATACACATAGAAAACTCATGGATGTTTGAAAAGAACGATACATGTAACCAACGGATTCAAAAATGCGAGTTGGTTGAGCAGTTCCATCCATGCCTGAATCTTAGGGCTTAACCACAATAAAACCAAAATGAACAATAACCATGATAGGGTGATGGCCCAGTGGGACAAGTATGGAGTGACATGCATTTACTGCATGTCACTTCCATCCTCCATTTCATTCAATTTTGTAGTACATGACAGCTAGCCAAATCATATCATTAATCCATGACATTAATTCCATGCATCGAAACTTGCACATATTGATTTCCCATTGCACCACCCCAATCCATATTATGCATTGCCAAAACCAAAACTATAACATATATAAAATGCACCCCATATAACTCACTATAATCGTATAGACACTAACAATGCTAGTTAGGACTAACAATATTTCCGTTTATTTTATTTCCACATAGTATAGCATAACATAGTATAGTATAGTTCTCTCTTCTTGGATTTTGTTTCACAAGTCTCTTTCCATTGCTCTTATTTCTTGTTGTTACTAGCATGTGTCTTGTGCAAGTGTTGAAAGGTAATGAATCATGGAGATAATATCAACAATAACAATAGTAAATATATGCCACTCATACATGGAATTTCAGAGCTTAGAATACAAAAATCAACACATCAAATGTATTATCCATCTGTCATTATGTTGCAAACAAAAAAATATTTCATCATCAATCATGTAGAACCCTGTAAGAAGCATTGAAACAACAACATAAAATGTGTGATAATACTATCTCTCATCCTCCAGTCTACAAGGGGGTCCCACCTACTAGTATTATATATCATTGGCATAGTTTAAATAATAGGATTTTAGCAATACTTTGTGGGTGAAATTCCTTGTTGCAATTTTAATTGTCAACAATGCATCAGTGAACCGAAAGGATTCAAGATTCAAGAGTAGACCTGTGCAAGGAGTGCACTAGGCCAACACTTAAGCAAGTGTTGAGAAATTATGAAGGCTCGGAGAAGAAGAAGGAGTGCGCAGATGTGTGAACTTACTCCAAGTTCAGAAGCTCAAGAGGAAGAGCACAGAGTGTGCCAAGAGGGTACCAAAATTATTCTAAGGAAGCAGAAGGGCCGAGACCCTTTGGAGTTCTGAGCATGTTCATAATCTCAAAAGAGAGAGTGAAAGGAGGAACCAGAGTCGAGGTCAAATCATGCTGGAAAATATCAAGGAGAGATAGCATTCCCAGAAGCAAAGTTGAGACCCAAAGTAGTCGGGCTCGCAGGAGAAGGTTCAAAGGATGCATTCTTTGAACACTTGTGATTTTCCCAATTTGGGAGAAATAAGAAGAGTAGGAGGAAGAGTGACAACAAATGTTGGATCAAATGCAAGGAGAGATATGGACCATTAGATCTACGTCCAGAAATCAGAAGGAGTGCACAGACGAGGAGCAGATCCCAACCATTGGATCTAAGTGCAGACAACCAACAATCGTTGGATCTAGGTAAAGTGCACAAGACTTTAACCCCTTTTTAGTGCACAAGAGAGCGGACTCACCGAAGTCCTGAAGTCCCGAAGTTGATTGGGACCATCCATCATATAGAGGGATAGGTGGCGAAAGATCTAGAAGTCTGGAGCATAGGCACTATGGGAGAATGTAGGTGAGAAACAATCAAATTCACTGAAGCTATGAAGCCTACAGTTCACCCTAGCCATTGGTGCTGGGGAGGGACACATGGAGAGAGATCCGAGACTCAAGAGGAGTTACACTCCAAGAGATTTCAATTGAGTATTTTGTAAAACTCTCAAAGCCGAAGTATCATAGTAGATCCTGATCGTTGATCGTCAGGAGTCACATGGTATCAGATCAATTCATCCGGAAGGAAGCACTTTGAGAGAAAGAGGGTGCAGAAGACAAAAAAACTCTTGAATTTGCAGGGAATAGAAGGATATATGAGCATGCATTGCAAAGGATGCATGTTATTGGATCGTGGAATTGAGAGAAGCAACACTCTAGAAGATTCAAAGTGTGGAGTTTACAAAAATCCCAAACTCCCGAAGAGTAGAGTAGATCATGATCGTTGGCTAGGTAAAATGTGTCAGCAGATCTGGAGGTACCAATCTATAACACTCTGGAGAAACTAGAGAACATAGTTAGGAGAACTATCGAAGTCATCGGGAGCCAAAGAAGATCTGGGTTGTTGATCTTGTAGGGACAGGTGTCGTTAGATCTTGCACTCTGGATCATAAGTGCTTCAGAAGAAATTAGAGTGTGAAGTGCACAAGAACTACCAAAGGCTGAATTCTAGAGTTCATCTTAACCATCTAATCATAAGGACAGGTGTCATAGGATCCCTCACTTTGGAGGTCATACACTCTGGAGGAAAGTGAAGAAAAGGTAGAGCGAGGATTCCCAAAGGGTAGAGTCCTAAAGTCATCCCAACCGTCCATTGGAAAAGGACGTGTGGAAGAATATCTTCCATTTTGGAGAAATGTCACTCTGGAATAAAAGCAATTAGGGTGGAGTGAGAACTCCTGGAGGCCAGAGGGCCATACTCCATCCAATCTCTCCAATGGATTTTTTTGTGTGGAGACTCAGAAAGGATTTCACTCTGGAAGGACTTCACTTTGGAGGTTTTTGTGCGTGGAGACTCTGGAAGGATTTTACTCCAGAGGTTTGTATGTGTGGAGACTCGGGAACTACCAAAATGCAGAGTCCCGAAGTAAACCAAAACCATTGATGTTATTTAGACATATGGCGTAAGATCATGTAGTCTGAAGACTTGGCATTCTGGCTGAATTGAGGAGAAGTAGTTTGGAATTTTTCGAAGCATCATAGCCCAAAGTTGTTGTGGTTTGTTGATATCGAAAAAGAGTAGGGACCATTGATCCCTCTCACGTCCATTCAGAACTTCGCCAATTTGAAATTCGAGGAAGTTGGTGAGTGGTGAAGTGGAAATACCTGGAGCTCAAAGATCCAAAGCATCATTTGAGTAGGAACCTAGTCACAGCCTGAGGTTTTATGAAATAAGGGGACTAGCATAGAATCTAGCGCTTGTTATTCAAATTTCAAAAAGGTAATAGTGGCTTAGCAAGATCCCACAGGTTTCATAGAACCTGTGCCTTAGGAAGAAAGGGGGCCTGTGTGAATTGATTTCACGGTCTAGAAAAGGCCCTAAGAGCAGATTCGGCTCAGTGAATTGAAGATCCTTGACTAGGAGGTCACACAACCCCAAGGAGAGAAGGGGGGCTGCATCAAGTGGTATCAGAGCCTTGAAATGTGTTCTATGTAAAAGAAAGAAGTAGTCTGATACCATCAAGTGGTATCAGATCTTTTTTTTCTTGCATACAGTATAAAAAAGTGAGAGGAGACAAGGTACTCATGCTCTGTGTGTGGAGGATTGTTTGCAAGTGTGAAACAATCAATAGACAACTAGGTGGGTTGAAGGAGAAAGTTGATGGTGCTCTCAGTTGCAGAGTAAACAATAGACAACCAGGTTGTCTGATCCAAAATAACTACTCAAGTTCTTAGGGGTAGGAAGAAGAGGAAAATGGCTACTAAAGGCCATATTTGTGGTCGAGAAGAAAACCAAAAAAACAAAACAAAGCAGAGATGGGAAAATATATCGAGGAGATAAGAGAAGAAATGGAGAGACTAGCACCGAAGATGCAACAAGAGGCACATGTACACTGGACATATGATTGGCCCTTGAAAAAGAGAGTAAAGTGGCTTGTCCAGAAGTTGTTTGCTAGGAGGCAACAACAAGTGTTGAAAAGGTGGATGAGGCACACTAAAAACCCCAGTGGCACAAAGGAGGAAGTGGTTTACATCTATGAACCAGAGAGTGGAGAAGACCTCATTGAGGAGGAAGTGAGATCGATTGATCTCATAAACTACTCGGAGGGAAGAGATGAATTTTTAAATTGTCAGGCGGGGAATGAGATGGGATCGATGAAGGATCTCATGAACTTCCAGGAGGGAAGTGATGAAAATTCATATTGCCAGGTGGCCAATGAGAAAATATCAACTAAATATCTCGTAGACTACTAAGAGGGAAGAAGTGAAATTCCAAATTGTCAGGTGGTAAAGGGAGATAAAATGAGACTGTTTGAGAGTCTCAAGAACTCAGAGATGAGTTCAGATCAGTAAGGGGTGATAAAAAAGGAGGATTAGAGGATAATTCTAATCATTGGGGGAATTTGTATATTCCTACCAAGAATTCAAGCAGAGGCCAGTGCAAAAAGTTGAGGTGCAGTAGAAGAGAAAGGACAACCAGTTGTGACTTTCATGAAGGATATGGAGAAGATGTTGATATATGCCCCAAGAGAAGAAGAGGAATATACAGTTAATATTCTCACTCCATTGGAGAAGGAGTTAGAGAAGATGAAGGATTGGTGGAAAAATCCAGGACCAGAAGATGGCTTCCAGGAGGCAATCATGCCAGATAGAGCAACATACCATCCCGAGGAGCAACTGAAAGAAGTTGGAGTTGTACCAATAACATAACTGGTAGAAGCTAATCTTTCATAGGAGATAGCTAAGAAACAACTCAATGAGGATCCTACAAAATTAGAAGCTATAGTAAAGTGGCAAGTCAAGTCCAGAGGGGATGAATATAGCATGGGATATCAGGGTGATTTTCCCTTTGACCAACAAGAGGAAGTGTAGCAGGTCAGTCTACATTAAAGGATCCAACCAGTCGATAAGCTGGACAAAGAGATAGAGGATATCAAAGAGCTGATGTTGAGATCAAGACATGAAGCTGTTAGGAGGAGGAGACTATACAGAGGAGAACTTGCAGCAGTAGAAGGGAGGAAGCAACAACATATCAGAGGAGAAGGTGGACAAATCCAGAGAGAAGTTTGGGATATAGAAGGATTTCAATAGTTGAGTAGAGGAGCTCATGATTTTCCAAATAGTGGAGTATGATGCAAGAGTATCCTTTCATTCAAT
>JASDQU010307884.1:61831-83187 GCA_032191745.1 Picea mariana
ACCATGTACAATAAAAACTCTTATCCATATGCCAAGAAATACAATATGTGCCTCAACAAGAAGTATCAATGATACAAATACCAACACTGTATTTCTATAGATCTGACTTATACAAAAGATCCCATGTAACCACTAGTATCTCTAGGGAGAATCCTCAAATCTCCATTGTCATTCCTCATGCATACATCAAAATCCAACTATTCATAGAAATACGACATACCTTTTAAACCAATGGATGGATCTGATGTATTTGAGCACTCTAGACCTTCCTGGGAGCTTGATATTAGAATATAGAACCTTTGTACCTTCATCTTCTCAAGTTTCATGGCTTTATTAACATGTACTCACCCTATACACAACCAACCTGCTTACATACTCACCCTATACACAACTAGCCCACGTACATATGCACCCTATACACAGACAACTTGCGTATGCCTCAGAAAATAGGGTTTTCAGTGAATTCAAGAATTTCTCCGTCAAACCTTCGTGCTACCTTAGAAGTTCGCCACTTTAGATGTATCCACAAGTATTTACAAGAAGATTTACACAAGAAAATAGATATACACTATTTACAAGTGTGTTTTTATGAGTGAAATTTGTCTCTTATTTATATCTTCATGTGGCTTTACACTTTCCTTATTTTAGGGATTCTTCATTTAAAATAATTTCTTTTTTCAAAGAACTTTGACTCTTGGGGGCTTCTATAAGACTCATGAAGGTTCTCTAACTTCATATGGTCATAACTCTCTAACCGTGAGGATTTATGTGACATTCCACGTACCACCATAAATGAAATGACAAGCACTATCCATCTGGAATAGTTTCACTCACAAATTCAATATCCTTCACCTCATTATTCCTCAAATAAGCATGGGTTCTCTCACTCCACAAAGCGTCTTCCCATGAGGGATTTTACGATAAGGGGACCACTTTGGAGTTCATCCATTTTTACTTCTTATCAACCATGAAAAGAAAATAATAATTCATCTTTACATCAAACAATCTTGGGTCCAATACCCAAACCTTGTGCCATAGGGATTTCTTCAAGGGTCGACATCAATGAAAACCAACCTTAATCAACAAGTACTCCATATACAGTTGGGTTGATATAATATTCTTCACGTGTGGTGGTTTTGTATAGTTGGTTGATTTCCTCCAAATCCATACAGGTTGGTTCCACAAATATTTCAGCTTCATATGGATCTAAGGGTGCAATGAACCAATATTTCCATGACTCAAAGATCTTATTCCTTGTCTTCAAGTTGATTATGGCCTAGTTATAAAATTCCCAATCTATCCCAAGCAATGTTGGATAAGGTGTTGTACCATCTACTATTTCTATTACTTCAAAATATGTCTTATTGTGCACTTCATCCTCCAAATCTACTTTCACACCCTTAAGCCTCCTAGTTGGCAGAAATCTATGCTAGTTTTCTATCTTTAGTTGAACTGGTGAGTAGCCTAACGTTGGCTCTCCCATGCATTGTCATGTCTTCTTTGGTAAGACATTTAATTTATATCTGAGGTCCAATATAACATCTCCCATGTTGAAATATCCGATATTGACATTCAATCTAAATTCTTTGCTTGTCCTCTTTCTTGCATGGAGGAGATTGATTGTTCTKTTTTATAATTTACCCTCAGTGTTTTTGTTACATATATCTAGAAGATTCTATAAGATTGTGATAGATGAGGGATATTTGAATAACTAAACACAGGAGTGAAGAAAAGTTCTAAGATTACTTACTTGGTCCTCAGGGTGTACTTCACTGGTGTGGTCCATTGCTGATTGCATTTCATATGTGGGTGTGTCTTGAGTATGATGTAAGGAAGATGTAGACGCCACATTATTCTTGATAAACTCTTGTCTGGCCTCCTGGAAAATTTCCTTCTCTTTCCTCGCATCAAACTCTTTCTGTGGTTCAATATTCTTCTTCACCCATTGTTGTTGTGTTGGATCCTATTGTAATATGCTAGCTCCTATCTTATCTCCTCCACGCGTAACTATGTTGATATTTATTCCATAATCCCTTGCCTCTACAAAAATACATTGAACATTATGATTGTTCTGATTCCTCTTTTCTTGAATATTTCCTAATAATGTTGGACAGTCCTCTGTATCATAATCTGTTGCACGATAATACATGCATGTCGCAGGTGGAAGTGGACATTCTCTTGCATAATGTCCTCATTTTTGTCATTTATGGCACACTACTAGACCTCTTCCTCTTCCAAATCCTCCTCTACCTTATCCTCCACCTCTGTATCAAGTTCGATCTCCTCATGTTGCATTTTACTAAGGCACTTGATTGTAATACCCAGGGATATATTGTGGCTGTGCGCTATTAGACTGAGGCTGCAAAATGTTGTACTGTTGCTGCACATTATTATATGGAGGTGGTACCTAGTTAAAATTAGGTGCAACTTTCCCTGTCATCATTTCTTCCTACACTCTATAGGTATCTGACATTCTCTCTTTCATCAAGTCCATTGTCCTACAATATTTATCATCATGACCCACTGATTTGAAAAGGTTGCAATATGAACTCTTAGGTACTGTATAATACTTATGCATCATTGGACAATGATATGAATAATGTCCATGTGTTTTACAGATATGACACCATAGTCCTCCTGTTGGAAAAGGGTTTGGTATCTATGTTTCCATGTACTGCATGGAAGTTGGGCACTCATTCTTGTGGTGTCCTTCCATTCTGAATGTGGTACACCAAACAACTTCTATTTTCACTTTTCCCCTATTATGGTTTGGTTGAAACATGAGTTTCTTTAGATCCTCCTTTAGCTTCTCTATTTCTAGATCTGTCTTCTGGTATTGGTTCTCTTCAAGTTGTAGGGATTCTTGTAGAGCCTCCTCCTATGTCTGAAAGTTTTGATGCCTCAAAGGGTATTTGAGATGTGGTAATAGGGAGTTAAGAAAGTGATGTATATGCTGCATATCAATATGACATACTTCAACTTACCTTTAATACATTTAAACCTCTAATCGATCTCCCAAACAGACTCACCTAGTTTTTTCCTGATATCAATCATCTCATTCATGTAATGATTCTATGAGCTAGCCTTCTAAAATTAATTTACCATTTGGTTATTGACATCTGCAATCGTCCTTATTGTTCCTGGTGGATTGTTTGCAACTAAGATCATGTACCAATCCAGTGCGTGGTCTCTTAGAGTGATAGCTAACTGCACAAGTTTTGTATCCTCATATGTGATTTTCTTTTCTTCCCAAAAATTCTCACAGATAAACAAGTTCTTTTTAGGATCCTATGATTCTTCTCCCTTGAATTGAGGTAACTTGATGGTGGGATCATGTCCTTCCATCTTGAACAACAATGAACTACGACCTCTACGTGGTTTAGATACTTAACTACTACTTCCTGAATTGGATCCTCCAGTCACTTCTCCTTGGTTGGGTGCACTTCCTACTGTCTTTCTTCCTCTAAAAGTCAGTTTTCTAAATGGTGGTGTTCTTTATAGTGTATTATTCACACACGTGTTTATGGTGTACACACTAACACTGACATGGATGGGAGTGATGCCTTCTATTCCTGCCCTTGGAATTCTTGTATTTCTTTCATATGTTACACGCAGGATTTCCTCAAACTTCTCCATAATCTGGAGATCCTCTACCTCTTCTTAATCACTTTCCAATCCCTCTCTATGCTATGGATCTCTTCTTATTATTCATCTTATATTGGTAGGGTAATCCACTACATTTTTTTCCAGTTGTTTCCATGATCTACTTGATTTGATCTTCCTCCATCATGATTGGGTCCAAGGCTTCCTCCTTCTTTCCTTTATGCATCTCTTCCTCCATTTCTCCATGTCTTGTCAGTGCTTCCCCCCTTCCCCCATGCACGCAGGGAATTTTAGTTGTATGACTCCATAGTCATTACACATTTGTTATACAATAATATCTTTATGGAATTATACAATGATCGAATATACATTCCTCATGGTCCTCTTAAAAAATATTTCTTTGTTGCTCTGTAAGACTTCATAGTGTCTACTGCAAATTATGTGATAAATCCCACAACAATACTATCTAACCATAAATCTATTGCTCACATGAATTTGTTATCAAATTTTTGTAACTGAGTGATATCTATAGGATTCCACTCTAGCTATATGATCCGATTTTTCACGTGGTTGTATTTCAACCTCAATATCCACTCCTGCAACACATGTGTGGAATCATAGAAAACTACTTCATGCAAGTTACTAAATATGTACTTGTCCAGATATTTGTGTGATATGTACTTGGTCGTTCTTTATTCATGCATGTAAATCAATATATCTAACTACTTCATCAAGACATTCATCTAAGATGTAATTATTGACAGAAAATACATAGACAATAAGCACTTCACATAACACATGATCTACTTTGGTTCACCCCCTCTTGGGCTATGTCCACAATGATTTGGCATCTCATGCTCTTTTATTATGGTTCTGTAATATATGGCGTCACAGACACTACAGAGATGTTTATACGACTAGAAACAAAATTGTACGACCTTTGTGAGGCTAAATAGATCGCACTAATCTCCTCAACTTGTGATCTAACCCTCAAGGTATAGTTACTTTTCTCTCCCACAGCTCAACAACTTACAAAAAGGTATCAAATCTTACAATATTTTTCCTAGCTACATAAAATGGTCTTCTCTAACATGCTCCTCCTGAACCTAGACCTCATAGGTACTTATTTATACTTATTCTTGGCTTCTCAGCCATTACATTGTCTTAAAAAAAACCTAACCCTAATGTGGTTAGGTTTCCTTGCATGCATGCCTTGCATGCTTTCTTCACATGTGCTTCTTTTCCTTCTGGATGTACTTTTCTTCATTCTGGGTTTTCCCCCCAAAAATAACGTCTCCTAAAAAACAGGCATGTGCCCAACACTAACCAAGAAAGAGATTTTGGTTTTGACCCAGAGTAAAAACCTGTTACCCCTAAAAACTGCGAGAAGAAGTTGTCGCATGGATCCGACAGATCCTATACCACCATATGTACCGGGTGAGGGTAAGTGGGGATGCTATATGTCCCCACTCAGGGTAACAACTCATCTGAATCTGGAGATTAATCCACCACATCATCATATTTTTCCATTAGGAAAGTTCTAGTTCTCTATAATATCACGCGGGGAACTCCTTCACAGCCTGATAATTGAAAATGCGGCTACAGTAAATCGTCGGACATCAGAGAGTGGGAAGCAGGACAAACATAATGTTGTATTGGAATAAGTATTATAACTATTTTAGTTCATTATCCTTAATATACTAAGGTTGTAAGCTGAGGGTTGGGGTTAGAACTCAATTAAGAATCAATGGCAATACCTAAATTTAAAGGAGATGAATATAAAGAAAAAAAAATCTATGAAATGATTGAAATTGGTAAAGGAATATGATTGAATATTTTAGAAGAAATACATTATTTTTTTGGTGAATATAAAGAATGGTGGATGTGTATTGATTTTGATACTAGATGGAATATGACATGGGAAGAATTTGAAAAAATCTTCTCATATAAATGGATTAGGGATAAAAAATGGAGGTGTAACAACACTCATACCAAAATTATTAGATAATCAAACACAACGAAACATCCATTATTTTTTTTAAGATGTAGTGAAGTCATCAATTAAGTTAATCAAATATCACTTATACAATTAAATTAAATTGATAACATTATACATGCACTAGTAATATTTTGATTTCACAGTGAAGCAACAAGCATTAAGTATCACTATCCATTTTTTATAAGTTAGTATGCTAACCACAATGGCATATCTAAAATTCTGATCTTACACACTTGTGAAGAGATATTTTCCCTCAGTGGAGAATTACTGTTGAAATTTGTTTTATTTGTAATAATTCACCAATAATTTAATTCCATTTTTATTTATATTTTGATCTAAAGGTTTCTTAACAACTATGAGAATTTGATCGAGCCCTCTCTAGAAATCTTAACCAAAAATCAACCCTAACTACCTGGATCATTTACTACAATATAAGGATAAACACTTGGATTACATCATGAACTTTATAAACAAAAATCTAACATCAACCGTAGTTTTTGTATCATTATTCTCGATGATAATTATGTAATGTATTATCTAAGAATTGACATTTAATATGTGGCATACTTTTTATTACTTGTTAAGTGGCGTAAGGTGGTTTTTTTATGACTATTACTTCAAGCAATGGAAATTCAACACTAACAACTAATAGGATACCAATGCTAATTACAACTAGATCCATTTTAAAAAACAACCCAAGGACGTATCAAAAAAATCGTTTGTTCCGCAAAATGTAAAAATTTACATGCCCAAGTGAAATGCTCACTTTTATAGGTTCAAATCAATATCTGTTACTTAAATTATATCAATTTAAGGATAATGAATCCATCTAATCCTATTCAAAATAATTATCATTAGTCTTGTTACAAGGACAATCTTTCTATGGCATGGGGTAAACCACAATAGACAGAATGACCTACATAAATCAACTATAATCCCAAGTATACTATATAAATGAAATGCTAAGAAGAAAAGGCCAAGAGCCTATCTCATCCAGATGTTCGATGAAGACCACTATTGATCACACAACTCAAAGCTTTATGCCTGCAAATTATCCTCAACAACAAAGATACACAAGCATATGGTGATAATATATAATGTTAGAATATAAATTATCATAATCCATTAACATACATGAAAAATACACCCATGGAATAATAATTCAAATATTTTCAAGACATCAATTAGATGAGAAAAGAGTATTTCTATTAAAATACTTAGAAGGAGTATGTAGGTGACAAAATTCTGCAATGGCACTTATCGGAACTGAGGGATTAAGTCCCTCCAACTAGGCCTCCACCACTTCAATCCTCCACCAACGATAAGCTCATATAAGGAAGACAATGAGGTTCTCAATAAAAAATAAGGAAGAACTTGGGGGCTAAACAATGAGTTCATACTTTCAAGGATAAAGGGATGCAGACTCAATGTGAAGTGAAATTTCTCCAGAGTAGCTTTGCTCTCAAAAGTTGAATTCTCCTCCTTTCCAAGGATTGGATATGGTTCAATTTATAGCCTTCAAGTGGAGATGAAGGGCTGAGTCAGAGAATTTCTAGTATATGGAAGGTCAAGGATCATGGATCTTGTGACATGACATGGAAACCCGACATAATTTTAATTTTGAACACCAAACCCGATGCACGCAGGTTGTAGTGGAGAAACTTGTGTATACGCTTATTTTCTAACTGGTAGTGTGTGTATATGTGGAAAAATGTTCTTTTTTGGCTCTGGAAGGTAAAAAATGAGACTTCAAGTCTGCATAGGGAAATGGAAAGGACATCAAAGAAAGTTGCATGGGGTGAGGTAAAATTTTCTATAACAAATTCCCCCTAATGTGTGTGGTCATAGGAGTATCACAGTTGGACGAAATACATTATAATTCTGACAAGTGGAGTAATGGAGACTCAGCTGGAAGTGATATTTACTCATGATAACATGGCAATCCGTAATGAATTTATAGACATGGATTCCAATTTGAATTACACTACAAATACATGTGGAAATATACCAAATATTTGTTCAGGGCCATGAATAAGCAGTACAAGGTAGAAACATTCCATAGGTTGTTATAGTCACGAACAAAGGCCCAGTGAAATCCAGTCTCAAACTCAATCTGAAGATATCTGTATACAATGGAGTACAATATGATCTCCCATGATCACTGAAGTCATATAGGTACTGGTCCAATGAAAGAAAACAATAGAATATGAATGTTGCTACTGTAATATGGATTTCTTCTAGACTATCTATCGAAGCTGCAAGTCTACATCATGTGAATAGAGGATTTTATGTCAAACACAATGAGACTTTGTTTGATTATCGGTCATTAAGTTATACCATTAACAGATGCGAGACAACTTATCGATAATGAAAGTAGGTATCGAGCCACTGAGTACATTTTTACAAGTGTGAATAAGGGTGTTGAGGTCGAACACTTGAAGAATCCATCAATCAAGAAAAATTGATGTGTTCCCAATTGTCAATGGCAGGAGAACCTGCCATTGATGACTGCAAGCCTCTAGGTACTCATGGGACTCTAGGCATCATTTTCAGAATATATGAGTTGAATTCGATGGAAGGAGACCCGATGAAAGGAGAGAATTAGGGAATCTTTCATCATTAAACATGAGGTACAAAGAAATAAATTGATGATTAGGAGGAGCTCAAACAAATAGGATGTTCATAGACCAATGACCCTGAGCATCTTTCACATGCACTAGATGCAAGTAGTGCATGAAAAAAACCCTCTAAATAGAAACCAATAAGGAATAATGACGAAAAAGGTGAGGAAACCACCAATAAGGATAATGGCATCCAAGACACTACATGAATCCTAATGTGTGAATAGATTTATTTCCATTGAACACAAGGGAAACCCCCTAGTCAGTGACCAATGAGGAGATATTGACTGTCGGTTTCAAGTTTACCTACCCATATTGAAAGTAGGACCAAGGTGCATGGTAGGAATACATATTCATGTGACTCTCAGACACACTAAGGGTATGGACAACATGTAAAGTCAATATTTCTGACAAATGACTGACACATGCTCATAGAATTCCTTTGAAAAAGAGCACGAGACATATGGATAACTTAGGAAACAAATACTTGATGAGGAAACTTTGTGATGTAGGAGGAATCAACAAACTCTCCATAGGGACTGGAAGAATAACTAGTCGAAGGATTAAACTCTAAGTAACGATCTCAACTTCCTAAGGTCACGCTAAAACAAAACTTTGGATGACAGTGGACTCAAAATTTTGTGCTCTATTCAAATTTGACACGACTACTGCTGATATGAGATAATGTTATTTTCCCTCCTGTATTTTTTTGTTTTTTAGTAGGAAAATAAATGTTATGATACATGAGAGGAAATAAGTTTCACAAGTAAGAAACTAGCTCCAAACAGTGGAACTTACGTATTCTCAATGCAAGGAAGTGCATGCACGACATAGAAACTTGGGGGAATGTTTCCTCTTAGGGTACAAGGTGTCAAGATGCAAATGATATAAACAAGGCTCTATTTGGATGGTGATACAAATTGCTGAGGTAAGAGGCTAATAACGAGAAAGAGGGAGCTGAAGATATGCTCAATACCGCAAGAAATATAATGGAATGAAATTACAACTTAGCTCCAAAGAATATCATTTTTCATAGATTTAGTCCCCTAGGCCCGAAAAAGTATAAAATAATACCCATGAGAACTCTTCTAGCCAATGTTGACTAGAGTCTTCCTTTTTTTGTAATTAGTCTACTTGGTCCAAAAAAGTGTTAAACTTACACCAAATAGATGTCCTTTCAAAGCCATTTAACGAGTGTGAAAGAGACAAGTTCGCTTGACAATCTTTTCTCTTTTTAGAGAGTTGAAAAAGAGATTAACCAAGACTTAGGGGAGGAGTCCCATAGGTGAAGGTTAGAATGGTTGTGAGTAATAATATGAGGTTTGAACACAAATCCATATCAGAACTATAAGGAACTTTCTATCCTATGGAATAACTTCTTCATGGGAACCAAATGGTACAAAGGTTATAACTAGGTAACCCATGTTTGGTAAGCCTCTACCACTTAATAATGACACTTTGAGGGGCAGTAAGAAGGTTTCATGTCGCTAATAAATGGGTTCATACCTAAGGCATATGGATCACAGTCATAGGATAATGCAATAATGCAAAATGGAGTGACAACCTATCCTATATGTTGGTGAAAGGAAATAACTACTGAAGTCACAAACGGGCAGTATGATGCTAAAAACTACAAAAACCGTAGAGAAGACCACCAAAACCAATTATTTCCACTATATTATTAGTCCAAAAGGTAAAAAATTAGCATAAACTATATAGAGAGGATACAAAATTTCTACTAATAGTAAAAATATACCATTTTACTATATCATTTGAGTTGTTTCACCTACATAGTGCATTTTAGACCATTTTCCCCTTGATCTTCAAGTGTCAATTGTAGGAGATATGATCAACAAAATTAGGAACCGTCTTGACCAAGTAAGTGTCCTTACCCTCCTCTTCATTTTCAGTGGTTTAAAATTCAATTTTAGGTCTAAATGTTTGAGTATTAGAGGTTCCAAAATGTGAATTAGGGTGTACACAGGTGATAGTTCAACGAGTCGTTTACATGCCTCCATGTACGTGGGAAAATTAAATATTTCTCACATATATGTGGCCCTATACGTGATTGTTAACATGATAACCTACATACAAGTCCAAAAACAACTTTTTTATAAAATTTAACTCAAAAAATGACTCCTCCTTTGCAGGATGGTGCTTGAATATAGGGAGAGGGAGAATGAAGAGATAGATGCAGCAGTGAAAAGAAATACAAAGGCCCCAAAAGATTTAAAAATATGTGGCCTTTATAAATTTTGGGCTCTCAATGGAATGAGGTATCAAATTAGGTTACTCCAGATTCTCCTAAAATATTGGGATCCAGATACAGAGCTTCAATCTCGATGGGGAACCATTGAGGATTGAAGTGGACGACATATATTTCATCACATGATTGTCTCATTGGGGCGAGATAGTGAATCTCGAGGCTCTGGGGGATAGGGGTGGTATGACCATGGAGGATTAAATTGCCACCCACTGTTTTACAGGAACATATAAAGTAGGGATCCAACTCCCAATTAGGGCGATCAAGAAACTGAGTTTGAAGATCATCGTACTTGTTTTTACATGGATCTTGGGGTCGACCTCATTTCACCAGAAATCAAGGCAACTTCTACACAGTGGAGTCTTTACGACCCATTGTTTATGGTTGGTGTACCTCACTATTGACTAACATGAAGAGCCAACTAATAGATTACAAACAAGGGAGAAAAAGAAACTTCGGGTTTGCATCCATCTTGTGTAGTTTTTTCTTTGAGCAGATTCTGGGTTTGAGCCCTAGAGTAGAGATCATTCCACATGGACCATGTGATCCAACCATGTCATGATGGATCGACGTGATGAGGTGGCTAGGAGGTGGTAGGGTGCCAACCCTCTACAATGATGAGTTCTTTTTCTTGGTGGTGTCGATAGTTCATTACCATTGATGACTACTCCTATGTTGGGATTGACTACATAGGAGATTTAGATATGCCTTTTCCACTAGGTTTTTCCTATGATGATATAGGTGATAAATGTTTTCATATATTTCATTTTTTTGTGTTTTTTCAAAAAGAATAAAAAAGAAGAATATTTTTGTATGATATAAAATATTAACAATTTCCTTGTCACACAGATGTAGGTTCGCGATGACTAGATGGATTCCCAATACATTGGTGGAGGATCCGCGATGAGAATGCGGGAGATGTAAACAGAGTGCTACAAAATGTGTAGGGGAACCTATATCGATTGACGCACATGATTCCTATGGTTCAAGTGGAGGATCTTCCAGAGGCTATGCAATGATAGGTGGTGGGTGTGCCCTGTGCATTGGTGCGACTCTTCCGGCATCTCACAAATGCCATAGTGTGCTATCATGATACACATCTAGTTCCACATATATATATATTCCATGTTCATATGTATACCAACCATATATGTATTTTAAGGGTGTTAGCCCCATTTTGTACTATGACACCATAGTTTTTGAAAATATGAAATATAAAAATTTTGGTCTTCGACTTTACTTATATATTTTACAATGTGTACATGCATGAATGTGTTTTATTTACTTAGTTATTTGACAAATTCCAATATAAAGAATAATTAGAATATCCACCAGATACATGATTAGAACTTCTAAGTATGTGATTATAAGTAAGAAAATCAAAGTATCGTTCGAAAATTTGTACCCGTAGGAATGGTAGGAGTAGAGTAGGGTCTCACACATGGTAACTTCCATTTAAATGACATATGACTAACTGAGAGTCCAAGATAACCTATAAAGACTAAACACCATGTGAAATCGTGGCATGTAAAATCTCTATAATGATGCTATATTCAACCACATTATTCGTTGATGGCTCCAGACGGAGTCCACCCGAAGACACCATTTGACCCTCGGATGAGTAAATGACCCAAGTGGCAGAAGCCATATTCCGTGTATGATGACTAGCAGTGTCTATGAATTCTAAGTAAATTGAAGACTCCATTGACATCTGCCAACAAAGGGAAAACTTGATAAGCAAGCCGATGACACAAAGGAAAAGATGTATATACACTAAGATACACTAGTATACAAAAATTCATGCCCAATATTGAGGGCTCAAGCATAATACCTTTTAAGGTAGAGCCAATTTATGAGCTCATCCAACATATTCCCTTCATAATCTTCCAATTCATAGGCTCCTTCCCCTAAAACATGTCACACGATATAAGGATCGTACCACATGGGTTTGAACTTGCCTGCCCCCAATGATTCTTTGGCTTGGTCATATAGGAGAACCAAGTCACCCTCAATGTAACACCAACAAAAAGACTTATCATATTGAAAATTAACACATTTTTTATTCACTTCAATAACCTCCCTCACTAGAGTAGCTATGCCTTTCCCAAGAGGGGCTTGAGACTCCCTTCAAAATATTAGAGGTATCAGATGTTAGAATATAATGGATGTGCTCATTTTACCATTGACAATATCGCTATTGTCACCCAACCATAGGCTAAAGCCACCCTCCGAGCACCTTAACCTTGACAAAGAATCACTCTGGAAGCAAACCCTAGGTTAGAAAACCAAACAAAGGGTAGCACACCTTTCCCCAAGAATAGCACACCAACAAGAGATTATCAGATAGTCCAAACCCTAACCAAGAGATAATCCAAGCCAAACTTGATATGCTAGCTATAGAAGATTCAATGGCAACTCTCCTCCAAACCCGTGCACAATACTGGGCACTGTAGTGCGCACAAGTGTTGCTCTGTAATTCTGAGACTACTTTCCAGAATGAAGACTGGCCTCCTATATTTATACCAATTCTGGCTAACTGCCTGGGTTGAATTCTCATTTTGGGTATCTTTCTGTTCAGTATATATTATTTCTTCTGGCTGACTTCTTCTCTTGGAGGCTAATAACCTAATACAAATTATCCTCTTGAGCCGACATGTCTTATAGGGTTATTAGCCAACTCATTAGGGTTTTTTCTTGCTTCTTGAAATATTCTATTCTCGTCAAGTTTACACATGGAAGTAAATACCTCCTACAACTACCATAATATCAACACTCCCTCCTAGCTAGGGAGGTATTATAGGTAATGGTCTTGAGCACAAACATACCATTTACCTGGTAGCATCAACATATACTATCTCATGACTAGATCATGAGCACCATCATCACCATTAGTGTCATCAGCTGAATCATCTCTCGAAACCATACTCCATATGAGTAATCAGACATGGTGTTGAATAAGTCACTCACACAACAAAATGACACAAGAATAATTCTTCTAATCTGGACATATGTCCTGAAACATTTTCCATTTGGGAAATATCTGTCCGTTGATCATCCATCTAGCTGATAATCATTTTCAACATTTTTGATAGTCTCCAAGGAAATCAGAACAATATCATTCAATAGAAGACAATTGTGTCTATCCATGGTAGTACATAACTACAATCCAATGGTACACTACCACACCAAGTAGCACATAGGTACTTGATCAGTGACGTATAGTCACAAACAGTGGAACGCATCCACCACATTAGTATACATCTATTGTCATACAATGTTCATAACAATCATCTGATATCAATCTGCATAGAAACAATGTTATGATATAAAATGAATCATTTGGGCCATTATTTCACTCACATCTGTGAGATATGAAAGAGTATATGCCTTTAGAGTAGAACATCAATGATGAGCTATCTCGACCACTCTTCTCAAGCAAGGAAGAATGACTGTCCTGATTTCTGAGCCTGGACCATTCCTCACCCTGGGCCATTCCTCCAACACTAAACAAAGTGTAACCTAGAGAGAATGAATCTGCCCTAAGGAATGCATGTCCCTGAGTGTTGAACCTAGACCATTCCCCACCCTGAGCCATTCCTTCGGCACTAAATAAAGTGTGGCTTGGAGAGAATGAATCCTCCCTAAGGAATCACTTTCTGAACCATTTCCCATGTTAACCACAAGAGGAAATGTTTGTACTGCACCAACCTCCAAAACGAACCACTCCTGATGTTAACCACAATGGGAAGTTGTTGTCCGGTGAGGCGGGCCAATATTTTTGAGTAACCATCAATAAGAGAGACTTCCCTAGACCACTCCCCATGTTAGCCACAATGGGAAGTCACTGTCTATGGTACATCAACAATCTGGACCATTTTCTGAACTAGAAAATGTCTATCCGTCAGAAATCTCATTCCACTTTCCGAACTAGAAAGAATCTGCTCATCATATCCATCAATCAATACTACATCAGTGCTCCCTCCCAACCTGGGATTCATCTCTTCCTTTTTCAATAAGGAAGTCACCTCCATGAGCTCCATCTTGAGTATGCAAACTCTTTCATCTTGAATAGAAGCTTTAACAAAATGTCTGCTTATCTACTCATTTGTGGAGATATGTATTGGAGAACCACTTTCTCCTTTCTAGACTTCATCATGGATAATGTAATGCTTGATTTCAAATATACTTCAGTCTAGAACACTGGTCTTCTATGAAGGCTTGATGCAGCTTTGATCAATAAAGTATATCATTGTTGTAAAACTGGAACATATCCATGTGGCACTTCTTCTTTCATCATAAGATCTGATCTTCTGAGTAACCACCTTGATACAATATCTCTGTTTTTGAAAATCTTCACCAAGCTTATGCTATGTCTTGGAGGTTCTCCACCAATTTATCTTCTTCCATCTGCATACAAGGGTCTCTTTCTAGTATGCCTCAAAGTCTTGAGGTTGCTCTTCATATGCTCTTTGTTCAATTTCTCCGGAGAACATTCTTTGCATTCATCTGATGTATAACTCCAACCCATGGATATTGTGGATAATATAAAGACTCATGTAGAGGTATGACTGGTTTAATAGAACAAGTAATCATCATAGTCGTGTCCCTCCATCTGGGAGAACCTCTAGTTCTGGATCTTGCAATGCTTGCATATATACATTGTTCTTCATCACAACTTTCAATTCCTCTTCTTGATTTCTTTTAGTGAGTTCATATCAGGCTGGTAATCTTGTGATTCTTAATGATTGGTTGTTATGGCTTCTCTTTATTTCTTGGAATCTTCATGTTCTTCTTAATTTTTTTCTTTAGCTCTTGGGTCCATGGAGTTTTTTATAGATTTCATGCCCTAAATATTCCACTTCTTCCTTTCATTAGGGAATCATGGATGTGGATGGAAAACCGGGGATACTTTAAGGCTTCTCTTCGAAGAAGACTTCTTCTGAGGTTGAACTGAACACATACTGTCTTTCATGGCTACTACCATGGATATATATTTCATCATCTTCAATGGATCATAGGATTAGCTCCCTCCTAATCCTTGCTTCATGTATAAGTGCATATAATCATCTCCCTCTGTCTAACAGAGTCCACGCTTCCATCTTATTGTCTTATGTAAAACGCCATAAGTCTTTCTCCAATTTTCTCTTGATTGCTGAATTCTTTCTGTCTTTGCTTCTTCTAAGTCTCTTCATGATTGATTCTAATTTCGGCTTGTCTTGTAATAGATTCCACATGATTTGTTTGATGTATTTCATCCTTTCATTTGACTTGTATAATGATAGAAATCCTTATCTTGTTTTTCTTTCATAAGTATAGTTCTTCTTGGAACATATCATCTTCTAAGAGATAGATATACAAGATATGTACAGAGACTATGCAAACAAGATATGTACAAGAAATAAGAAGAGTACTATTACCTTAATAAGAAGAAGTCTCTTTCATCCTGCTTAGTCTTCTTTATAGGTTCATTTTCTTTGGAAACTGATTCTTCGTATTTCTCCTTCCTTTTATTTAGCTCGGAACAATGATTCTTGTAGCGACCATACTTTCGACAGTTGAAGCATTGTATTTCTGAAATATCTTTCTCTTGATTTGTCTTCCTCTTTGAACCAAAATTCCTTTTGTTCTTGAAATTCTTGAATCTTGTTGTGAAGGCTTGATCATCATACTTATTTTGGGGTTTCTCTTTTGCACTGATCCTGGATTCTTCTTGAGCACAGCAAGTCCAAAGTTGTTAAAATGTGGGATACTCCTTCCTTGTGTTCATTCTTGTGGCAAATGCATCCCACGTCTTGGGAAGACCATTGAGTACTATGTTTACCAATTCCTTCTCTGAAATGATTTCTTCAGTAGCTTGTAGTTGATATCTTAATTGAGAGATTCTCACAAAGTATGATGTTATGCTGTCATCGTCATTCATCTTCATGTCACGGAGCTCGTTCTTTAGACTCATTATTTGTCCAATGTTTCTGAGTGAGAAGAGGTTTGTTAGGGCATCGTACATCTTCTTCGATGAGTCAAGATGGGAGATGTAGGGTATCAAGTGGTATTTTATAGATTCCACTATGATACTCATAGCATTGATGTTACCGTATTTGAACTTCTCCATAACTACAACTTTTTGTTGTTCCTTCTCTTTTCCTTCTTCAAACTCTTGTTTCATGATCTTTCCTTTCATGATATCCAAGACTTTATTCTTGGAAAGGATGAGGTCAATCCTTGTCTTCCATGCTCTAAAGTTAGAATCTCCATCTAACTTGTTTTCTGACTTCATAGAGTAATTCATGGCTACTTTGACATGGTCAACTCTAGATCTGACCAAAAACTCAAACTTGACGTCTTGGCTTGCTGAGAGTACCAGGAGATGTGCTAGGCTAGGGCACACTGATCTATCTAAAAATTAGGTCAATCCCTTAAATTAAGGTTCCTCAATGAGAGGATTAGGGTTTCTGCAATTGCACCTATTATTAACTCTAGCGACAGTGCTATTGTGACTTCTCCTGCTAGAAACCCTAGCGACATTTCTTGAATGAGATTAATATCCTTACGATTATGTTTCCTTCCAGCAGTTAGACTGAATGAAGGAGGTGTGGGCCCATAACCTGTTAGAATATAATGGATGTGCTCGTTTTACCATTGACAATATTGCTATTGTCACCCAACCATAGGCTGAAGCCACCCTCTGAGCACCTTAGCCTTGACAGAGAATCACTCCAGAAGCAAACCCTAGGCTAGACAAACAAACAAAGGGTAGTGGACCTTTCCCCAAGGATAACACACCAACAAGAGCTGATCAGATAGTCCAAACCCTAACCAAGAGATAGTCCAAGACAAACGTGATATGCTACCTGCAACAACTGTAATTGCACCTCTCCTCCAAACTTGCGCACAAAAATGGGCACTGCAGTGCGCACAATTGTTGCTCTGAAATTCTGCGACTGCCTACCAGAATGAAGACTGGCCTCTTATATTTATACTAATTCTGGCTAACTACCTGAGTTGACTTCTCATTCTGGGTATCTTCCTATTCAGTATATATTATTTCTTCTGGCCAACTTCTTCTCTTGTAGGCTAATAACCTAATACAAATTATCCTCTTGAGCCGACATGTCTTCTACGGTTATTAGCCAACTCATTAGGGTTTCTTCTTGCTTTCCAGAATATTCTATTCTCGTCAAGTTTACATGTGGAGGTAAATACCTCCCCCAGCTACCATAATATCAACATCAAAATCCGTTATAATGGCCCTTGTGGGATTAATGCCGCAACCAGTTAGATTCCCCTAGAGAGGTAATCCTCCATAAAGGATGTGTGATGTTCGACCCTTATCTGACTCAGGGTACCTGTAGAATAACCCATGTAAGTAACCTGTGTGACTACCTATGTCAAACAACCAGAACCACCATGATATAACCATTGCACAAGTGAACAGTCATAATTCTAGTCCAGCGTATGGGTAGGGTAACAAATCTTGAAATCTTAAAAGCACCACCTTTCATGGAGGTAAAGGTATTATCAATACCCCCATATACGAATGAAACCAAAAAAATATGTCTAACACTAGGAAGGTATTAGAGGGCTATCTCTGCAACCAACTTCACGTGACCTCGTGCTTAACTCCGATGTGAGCCGAGCCTCTTGACGCCACTAATTATACAATGGTTTTCACCACTCCCTGGTTAGACACATATGTTTATTTTAATATCCTTGAATAAGTTTACTCACAAAATCCTATTGCAATGCCCTATGTCCTATGCTTGTTTGTGTACCCTAAAAAATAAAATTATTTCTAATCAATTTTAATTAATCAACATTACTTTTAATGGTTTTATTTACTCAAGAGGTGTGGTCATGAAACTGATGATATTATGACTCAACATATCAAGGAAATGAATATTAAAGTACTGCTAAGTCCTAATCTTAAATTCTCAAGAGATGGTAAGCTTTTAAATGTAACCTTCAATGCAATTTCTACAATTTCAATAAAATGCAATTTTTCCACATGTATCAACATCAATACTAAGCACCCAAAAGAGAAAATTCCATATCGAAAAATGAGTAAAATATTTTTTGTATTTTAGATATAAATAAAAGGAAATGGAAGGAATGGACAGAATCTTCACAAGCAGACCCTGTTGCAAGTAAAAGGGACAAGCCAAGAAGGATACCAAGAAGAAATTGTTGATTAAGGTTGGTTGTCATTGATGTCAACCCTTGAAGAAAGCCCCACAATGAAAAGGTTTGGGTAATGGACCCAAGATTTTTTTATGTAAATATGACTCATTATTGTCTTGTCATGGTTGATAATAAGTAAATATGGATGAACTCCAAAGTGGTCCTCTTATGGTTAAAGACCTCACGGGAAGACGCTTTGTGGAGTAAGAGAACCCATGCTTAATTTTGAAATAATGAGATGAAGGATAATGAATTTGTCAGGTAAAATATCCTATATGGATAGTGCTTGTAATTCCATTTCTAGTGGTATGTGGAACATCACATAACTCCTCATGGTTAGAGAGTTATAGCCATGAGAAGTTGGAGACCCCAGGTTTGGGTGATGGACCTAAGTTTGTTTGATTTATAACGGTATGAATTATGATGTATTTTTAGATAATAATACTATATATGGATAGTACATGTCATTCCATTTCTGGTGGTACGTGGAACATCACATAACTCCTCACGGTTTGAGAGTTATGGCCTTACAAAGTTGGAGGACCCTCATATGTCATCTAGAAGCCCCAAAAGGTCAAAGAAGTGAAAGTGGTTTAAGAGATTTTAAAAGTTAAATAATAAAGTGAAGTAATGAGTGTATTATAATTCAAATTGAATACAAAATAAGTTATTTCAATAATAAATTTAATGGAGAAATTAGAAGTGGGTTAACCCTAAAATAAGGAAAGTGGGGCCAAGTGACCTAGAAGATGTTTTTAAGGAAGCTACTTGGAGAGTATAAATAAGAGGCAAGGCTCTCTCATTTTAATAACACTTGAACATATTGAATATCTATAGGTGTCTGAGGTAACCAAGGATATCTAAGCCAAAATTCTAAGGGAAGGTGAAGAAAATAAGGTCGAAATGCAAGGAAGGATAAATTCTTTTGATGGTGCTTTCTAAGGTGGGTTATTTATAGGTCATATCACCATTTTCTCTATAATTTTTTTTATATAATGATTCAGACCTTGAAATTTTTATTCCATTAAGAAAAAATATCCAAGTATTTGTGGTAAAAAAATCATCTTATGGGTCATTGTATTTTTGGAGTTATACTCTGTGGAAAATAGGGTTTGTGGCTAGTCCTGAAAGTAGTCAAAAATAGGTGTTTCGGGTAAAAATGTCATAACTTATTCATAAAAAAAATAATTCAGTGAAACCAAATGTGTTGGTTAGGGTACAATCTATAGTATGTTTTGTAAAAGTTTCAGATCAATTCAACAAATATTCTGTGTCGGGCACGCTCTACAAGGTCGCTCTCTAGAATAAGTCATAATTCAACAAGGTATGCCATTTTTGCTATAACTCCTTTTATTAGAGGTTCCATGTAGTGACACCTGGAGAAATTGCATACAACACACTGAAGAACATTATGTATCAGTTTCATATATTTATACATTACAGGTACAAAGTTATGAATACTTCAAGTTAGGGTTGTTGACTAATCCAATACTAGGCATGTGAGACTAAAGAAAAGTTTGATGAAAATGATAGTCTCTTGTTGTTGAATTTAAGGAAGGTTTGAAGGAATGTGATCATATACACTAGTTCTATTATAGAGCTACAAATCAGATTTGGATGATGAAATTGATGAGATATTTTGGTTGAGGTACATGTTGAGTACATGGTTGAGACAAGTAGTTGATGAGTTGGCAGATACATGACGTGTATAGTTGATGATGCTGGTACATATTGATGAGTCATAGTTGATGAGTAGTTGACACATGATTGTTACATACTTGGTACATGGTTGTATGCACTTGTTTATGGTACAGGTTGATTATAGGTTATTTGGTATAGGTTGGTGCATGGTTGATGCACTTGTTTATGGTACAGGTTGATTACAAGTTGAGGTATAGGTTGATGCATGGTTTAGATTTATTGGTATAGGTTTATAGCGGTATATCTCACAGTGACAGGTTGGCAGTGGTTCCATCATTCTACTTCATCTTCAGGGTGGCAGGACAAGGTAAGGACATGTGGTTGTACCCACATTCTGGTTGTAGCCGGAGAACATAGGGGGTTGTAACCTCCTTCTGGTTGTAGCCAGAGAATTGGGGAGTTGGAGCTTCCCTCAGGTTGTAGCCTGAGAAACTAGGGGGTTGGAGCCTCTGTCCAGTTGCAGCTGGAAAACAAAGGAAGTTGGTGCTTCCAATGAATGTAATTCTTCAAGACATATAAGAAAAAGTATTCCCTGGTTTTCTCCTGATTGGGGTTTCCACGTAAAACACTGGTGTACTATGTATGTGTATGTTTTTGCATTTGTTCATTGCTTATTTACTCTACAGTTATTGGATGATAATGCTTCATTGATATAACAATTGGATTATATGGTTAAAAATGATTAAATTTCTCTATTACTGATTCACCCCCCCTCTCAGAAATCCAACAATTGGTATCAGAGTAGGTTCCTTCATAAATCAGTTTAACCACTGAAAGGTAGATCATGGAGAGTACTAAATCATATAAAAATGGAATACCAAAGTTTGATGGACAGAAGTATACTTTTTGGAGAATAAGGATGAGGACATATATATAGGCACAAGGATTTCAAGTTTGGAAATCAATTGTAGATGGATACACAACACCAACAGTTCCACCAACAAATGACAAAGCAGTAAAAACTGGTGAGAATAATTCCAAATCCACAAATGCA
>JASDQU010307884.1:91405-103906 GCA_032191745.1 Picea mariana
AAATAGTGGCTCATTACCCCTTAATTAGAGCATATTATATTAGTAATGTTATTTTATTTATGTCGGCTTTAGTCCATTAGTTGTAATTATACCTCCTAGTCTCCTATATATACCAAGGAGACATTTTCATTTTGAATCATATTGTAATTGTAAATTTATGTGAGCATAAAAAGGTTTCCCCCTCGAAGAGGCTTATTATCTGAGTTTCTCTCTTTTTCAAGGTGTTGAGTACTTATTCTAAGGGTTTTCTATGCTATATTGATATTTGGTTCTTAACAGGCTCACTATGTATAGGGTGAGTATGTACGTGGGTTGGTTGTGTATAGGGTGAGTACATGTTGATAAAGCAATGAAACTTGAGAATATGAAGGTGTAGAGGTTATAGATTCTGAGATCAAGCTCCCATGAAGGTCTAGAGTGCTCAAATACATCAGATCCATCCATTGGTTCAAAAGGTACGTCTTATTTCTATGAATAGTTGTATTTTTATGTATGCATGAGGAATGGAAATGGAGATTTGAGTATTCTCCCTAGAGATACTACTCATTTGGAGGAGTATCACATCATGTGCTTCTAACTCGGATACATGCTTGGAGAATTGGCAACAAATATTACATGAAGTATCCGCAAGAAGGTGCGCAAGAATAGACCGTGTAGTAAGATGGGTGGGTACAGAGATAAGAGAACCTCCCAGTTTTCATGGGGTGAATGACTTAGAAGAATTCAAAAAAATATATGAAGATGAAGTTTTAGAGAACCATAGGTTCTTATCCCTAGACATTGCACTCAAGGAAACACCAGAAATATGGTGGGGTGCACACAAAGAGATAGTTAAGGATGGGTACCAATGTAAGCGACTACTACACATTAGATTCAGCGTAGAGAAGGGGAGCACTAGGATGCACATGTATGATGGGAAAGGGACACCAACATAATTCTTTGAGAAATGCATAAAACTATGGAGGATGACACCACAAGAGGAATGGCCTCATCACTTCATCCACACATTGGAAGGAATTCCAACAAACTGGTATGTAGACCAGAAACTATGCAAAGGCACTGTAGAATGGACAACATTACAAAAACAACTTATAGTCACTTTCTCATTTGAACATGAGAACCCCAACATGGATTTAGCACTCAAACAGATAATAGGGGTAATATTTGTCAATGAACCAAAGGTTGATCTTATAACAGAGTATCGATAGCAGACCAGACAGATAGTTAAGAAACTATTTTCATGTTATCATGTGGAAGAAGAAGAACCAGGTGAGGATGACCCCCGAAATATTCATATTACAAAATTTGAAGGTGAAAGAGAGGTGGAAGGTCCATCTCTGGAATCAAAAGTGTTTGTTACGTCAATCAAGGTGAATAAATTCAACATTGGGACAATTTAGAATCCCAAAATGGCTAGCATTGGAGACTACTGGGATGAACAAACGGTGGAATGAATCACAAAGTTACTATGTGAGTACAGTGACCTATTCCCAACAACGTTTACAGAGATGAAAGGCATAGAAGGAGATATAGGAGAGATTAATATACCTCTAAAACCTGAGGATAGAACTATTAGACAGAGGCCATATAGACTGAATCCAATATATAAGAAGAAAGTGAAAGAAAAAATTGATAGAATGTTAGAAGTTGGGATCATAGAACTAGTGGAAGAATCTGAATGGATAATCCCTATGGTGGTGCAAGAAAAGAAACAATGGGGGATAAGGATTTCTGTAGACTTGATAAAATCGAATGATGCTTGCCTACATGACCCTTTTCCTACCCCTTTCACAGATGAGGTATTAGAGAATGTAGGAGGCCATGAAGCATGCTCATTTACATATGGATTCTCAAATTACCATCATATCAAGATAGCTCAAGAATATAGGCACATGACCACTTTTTCCATAGAATGGGGTTCCTACCAATACACAATCATGCCTTTTGGGTTGAAGAATGCACCAACCATATTTTCAAGGGTAGTAATAGTTGTGTTTAAGGAGTTCATATATCAGTTTCTAGAAGTGTATCTGGATGACTAGACTGTATACAGTCTATTAAAAGATCATGTGGAGGTGTTAAGGCTGATGTTGGAAAGATGCAAGTAGTGTCAAATATCATTAAATATAAAGAAGTGCATCTTTGGGATAGATTTTGGAATATTGTTGGGACACATAGTGTGAAAACAAGGCTTTCTAGTAGATTCGGCCAAGATTGCAGTGATTGTCAATTTACCACCACCAAAATTAGTGCGTCCGTTGAGAGAAAAATTGGGACATACAGGCTACTACAAAAAGTTTATAAAAGGGTATTCACAGATCACTACACCAATAGAGAAAATGTTAAAGAAAGATACTAAATTCTAGTGGACTGAGGATTGTCAACAAGGTTTAGACACCCTAAAGGAAAAGATGGTAACATCACCTATTCTAGTATTCCCATATTGGGAAAAGACATTCCATGTGCATGTAGATGCATCAACTATAGCACTTGGAGAAATTCTGGCGTAGCCAAGAGCAAGGGAATTGGATCATCCTATAGCATTTTCAAGAATAAAACTATCATAATCAGAGCAGAACTACAATAATATAGAAATATGAGGCCTAGCTATGGTCTATGCACTTCAGAAGCTCATACATTACTTACTGGGAAAACACTTTAAGATGTTCACAGATCATTTATTCCTCAAATACCTAGTCAACAAGACAATGTTGGGGGGGAATATATGTAGATGGCTACTGTTATTTCAACAATTTGACTTTGAAGTGAGTCAAACCAAGGAAGCTAAATGCAGGACCTGATCACATGTCAATACTGACCAATGGAGAAGAACCTACCAACTTGGAAGACAACTTCCCTGATGTGCAATTATTTTCAGTCCAAGTAGCGGACGGATATTTTGCTAACATTATTGAATACCTCAGTATAGGGATTGTGCCACGAGAGTTTAACACTGTGCAGAAGAAAAATATGGTTGTTAGATATGAAAACTATCAATTGATTGCAGGACACTTATATAATATGGGAGTAAGCAACATATTGAGAAGGTGTGCCTTAGAACATGAAAGGCCTAGAATTTTGGCAGAAGCTCATGAGGGAATAGCTATAGGATATTATGCAAGAAAATCTACCGCACAAAAGGTATTGTGCACATGCCTATGGTGGCCAACAATTCATATAGATGATAAGAACTATTTCTAGAGATGCAATGTTTGTCAAAGGGTTGGTAAACCTAATAGAAGGGATGAGAATCCCCTAAGACCAAAAGTAACTTTGCAGGTATTTGAAAAATAGGAAATAGACTTTGTGGCACTAATTAACCCACCAACAAAGAGGTCAGGAGAAAGGTATATCATTACCACAAAAAAATACTTAACACAATGGGCAGAAGAAAAACCACTCAAATATTGCAGTGTAGAGACAACAACACACTTCTTGTTTGAGAAAGTGATCACTATATTTGGTTGTCCAAGGATTTTGATGAGTGATAAAGGCACTCACTTTATCAACAGTACTATCAAGTCTATGACTGAGGAGTTTGAAGTATATCATCAGAAGAGTACACCATACCATCCTCAAGCAAATGGAATAGTGGAATCCTTCAATAAGATCCTAGAGAATGCCTTAACTAAGATTTGCAATGTCAATGGGGATGATTGGGATTTGAAGATACCAGCAGTATTGTGGGAATACAAGACTACATGCAAAAATTTGACACGACATACACCATTCAGGTTAGTGTATGGATAGGAAGCAATGGTGCAATTAGAATTTATGGTACCTATCCTACGAGTTGCATCAATTACCAACATGAAAGAACAAGGAGCAGTAAAATAAAGGCTAAGTGAGCTCATGGAAATGGAAGAATATAGGATTCTGGTAGGATTTCACCAAGAGGTACAGAAAGCAAGAGACAAAGCTTGCCATGACAGAAATATTAAGAGGAAGAATTTCAAGGAAGGATGCCTAGTCTTTCTCTATGACAGTAAATTTTTTCAAGATCCTGGTAAGTTCATAATGCATTAGCTACGACCCTATGAAATAAATACTATCATAGTTGGGGGATTTGTATAGATAAAGGATCTCGCAGGAGCAGAGCTAAAAGGAATGATCAATGGGAGTCGATTGAAACTTTACAGGAACAATCAACCTCCTAACACTTCAAAATTATAAGCGTAGTAAGAAAGCATGTATATAGTGTACTACAGTAAAAAAAAAAGGAATATATATATATATATACTAGAAAATAAAACATGCAACACAAAAGGGGAATTAGTGCGATGAAAGAAAAAAAGGAATGTTCGGGCGCAATATATGCGAGATACATTGCACACTAAGGAAAGGCTACAACAGAAATATGTCGTGCACTCAAGATGCTCAGTGCATTGGAAAAGGGACCAATGGTTAGAAAAAGCATAATTATGAAAAATGACGGTTATAGTTAGAAAAAGCGTAATTACAAAAAATGGCGGTTACAACAAAAAGGCGCCAATTGGCGGTATTTATGAAATTTAATGGAATGTACAAAAACAAATCGATCACATTAATCACAACCAGGGAAGCTTCTCTGAGAAGCTTCACATCATTGATGACGGGCTCTATATAAAGGTGAATGTGGGAAAAATATAACTTATTCTGAAATTGAAAAATTGTAGAGATAGAAAGCACATAGAGCACAAGAAAATAAACGAGTGCACACTGTAGACCAGTCGAATCCATTCAACAAAAACAAACTGATACCCATGATGGCACCACCAAACATGGGTGTGTCAAGGCAAGAAGCAAGGAAAACATGTAGAATGGTTAGAGGGCCTCAGGAAACCAGCGAGGTCGAGCCAGAAACCACACATAGATGGGAATTCATCGATGTTGACACAATTCCCTCACCACATGAATAAACAACAAGTCCTACACTGGTGGAAGAAGAAATACGAACCAAAACAACAACTTCCATGGACATCAATCCTCAGCAAACTGCACAGGGCCGACAGACCAAAGACATAATCAAACAACAGAGACCTGTGGGGGATGAAGGAGCCCATAGAGGAAATGGGGCCACCATGGTACAAACAGAAGCTGTCACATCGAGACAACCACACATATAAGGGTCTATGTAGTAGCAGGAGGGTTTGGCAGAAGATATTACCGGTTGTCTAGAATCTAACACCGAGTAGAGACAGACGGAGGCTCGGAACTCAAGTGAGTCACCAATAAGAAATGAAAAGAAACCCTTGGCATGGTCACCACCCTAGCATCCTGATGCAACAATAGTCCTACCATGCATTCCTGAGGAGGTGCAGGTCATGCCTAACCTACTAGGATGCGTGGAAATACTATGGTACTCGGACCATGATGTGGTTGATGCTGGAAAATTCCCATAGTTTTGATAGTAAGCATACCTCGATAACATAGGCACATGCCCCTTTGGTGACCCAATTTTGCAGCCAAAACAATGGTAAGCCGGCTTGGACAACACGTGAATTTTAAATCTGCTATAAATTCCCCACTTCGACAGGGGGAAGGAGGCAAACAAATGCATCAAGAAGTTGTTGGCGGTCCTCCATGGAGGATTCTTATGGTTGGATGAGCCTATGTCAATAGATGTAGAACTCATTTACTTCATAATAGGTTTTCCAACTATGGGCGAGAGTCCCACATAGTACCTTGATGACAAAACTAAGGAGAAATCCCTCGTCAAGGAAATGAAGAAAACATATGGCACAGAGAGGGTCTTGTGCGAGATCATTATAAAGAGGATCAAAAATGCAGTGATGAGAATGGCCACCAATCTCATGGCTTTCAAGATGCTCTAAAAATGACACAAGGAGGAAGTCCCTTTCAGGGTCATCGCAGTAGCAGCATAGTGCGCCAGTGGCAATCTTCTCAGTTGGGCCCCGTATTTATTGAACCTGTTCCTCAATTACTATGAAGATGCGTAGGACTTGGGAACAGAGTTCCACTACTCATGGTTTATCATTTTGATTGCATTAATTGGGTGGAAGGATCCCCCATACTCTCATTTTTGTGATCTCATAGGTATTTTCCAAACAACACAGTACACATCGTTGGTAGCAACTCGGACCCCAAACATAAAAGTACCAACACAAGTACATTTTCCAGGTACTTCAGTGAAATAAAGAAGAGAATTGTGAATTCTTGGAGAATTACTCTAGACATGGTCATGCAGTTCAGGGACATAGCCAAATTCAAAGCATCAAGGCACAACATGTGGATCTAAGCACGCAGGGATCTGGGCAAGGTGTGGATACAATTAAGATACTGTGTCATGGAAGAAGAAATAGAAATTTCCATGAGAGATTGGCATGATGACTGGAAGATTGCAGTATTAACTCAAGAAGTACCTATTCTAGTCAACCAAGACACCTGCAGGAGATAAAGTTGTGCCTAAATAGATGAAACCAGCTCAAAAGTTAGTGCAGAAGAAGAAGGGGAGTGCACCAAAGAAATATGCGTAGGTAGGAAAAAAGGACATTTCCACAACAACAAGAGAACAAGGAATGGGGGATACAACAACACAAGAAACCTCCTTGACAGCCACCCGACAGGAAATAGTGCAACCCAATAGGCCAATCATACATATAGGGGGTTTGTGCAAGAAGGCCAAGGAACACAAGCAATCACCTGAGTATATGATCACCAAGGACGACATCAACTTCATGGATGAAAAAGTACAGAAATGTGCAGATGAGGATTTCAAAGACACCCAACACCAAATAGGCCAAATTCTAGATGAGTTGGCCAATATAAGGCAGGTCCTAGAACAAATCAGAGAAGCAAATAGACCTGAAAGAGGGATAGAGTCCTTCCTAGTAAGAATAGAAACAGAGGCAAGGGTCGTGATGAATGAGTAGGATACCATCCAAACTATAGCGTAGGTGAGCCTAACCTTCACAGTTACACCCAACACGCTCGATATGGATGAAATGATATCCTAGACACCCCTGAAAGATCTGTCACAAGCAGATTTGGTACTGGAAAGGATACCAACCAAGGCATTGTACAAGTTTTAAGTCAGTGTCACACAGAAGGTGCAACCACGCGCATGAACAGACACAAAAAAATTGCAACATACAATGAATGGCAGGGAAGTATTAGAATTGGTAGTTGAGCAGGTCAAGCTCGAAACTAAGGAAGAAAAGGAATGCACAGATAGGCTAGAATAGGGATTGAATGCAACATATAACTAAATCTTGAATAGTGTGAAGGAAGCAGAGAGTAGCAGAGAAGAGAATATCAACCTCACCATGCATACAATTGACCAATATATGAAATATATTAAGGAGATAAAAAATAATCTCAATCCCACGACCCTGCCTAAGGTCTGAGAGGAGAGGAAAACAAAAGTTTCACTCCAACTAGAAGAGATAGAGAAACAAGTCAATACATCAACATAATTATTTGAGAAAGTGGCACAGCTTTGGACAGTGTTGGAGGAAGATGAGATGGTCCAACAATGGGACCAATTGAAAGAAAGAATAAGTGTAGAAATCCAGGACCTCAAGCAGAGGAAAAATACAATGAGCATTACCAAGCATATGAAAGGGATGCGGGATATGAAGAAGTTTCAGGCATAGTTAAAATTTTTGCAGACACAGAAGCGGGAATGACAGGCCCAAATGGAACCTCTCGAAGAGAAAGAAATGGAGATAACCATGCAGCTTGAGGAGGAAAAGAATAACATGGCACAAACACAGGAAGAGTGCACAGTAATCATACAAGAAGAGGTCACAACACAAGAACTAGAGGTGCTAAAAGAAAAATCCATGCAAATCCAAGCCAAAGGAATGGAACTTAAAAACAAGTTCCATAGCCTAGCAGAGGCTGTTGAGGGAGCACGTAATGCCTAGGTGGCTCAGGACTAGCCACATGTCAGTGTTCAGGGCCTATTGGTCGCAGGCCTATTTTTTAGGAGATGTTATTTTTGGAGGAAAACCCCATAATGAAGAAAAGTATAGCTGGAAGGAATAATAGCACGTGCGAGGAAATAATGCAAGGTATGCATCCACAGAAACCTAACCACATTAGGTTTAGGGTTTTTGTAAGACAATGTAATGGTTGAGAAACCAAGAATAAGTATAAATAAGTACCTATGAGGTCTAGGTTCGTGAGGAGCAAGTTCGAGAAGACTATTTTACGTAGCTAGGAAAAATATTGTAAGATACGATACCTTTTGTAATTTTTTGAGTTGTGTGAGAGAAAATTAACTAGACCTTGAGGGTTAGATCGCAGTCTAAGGAGCCTGGTGTGATCTAGTCAGCCTCACAAAGGTCACATAATTAATTTTGTGATCTTATAAGAAAATTTGTAGTACGCGCGGTACCATATATTACAGAACCATAATAAAAGAGCCTAAGCTACCAATTATTTGTGGACGTAGCCCAGGAGGGTTTGGACCATGGTATATCATGTGTTATGTGAAGTGCTTATTGTCTATGTTTTTTTTGACAATAATTACATCTTAAATTAATGTCTTTATGAAGTAGTTAGATCTATTGATTTACATGCATGAATAAAGAACGACAGAGTATTTAATATAGATGGATGAAATACCAAATGAATGAAGATCACAAAGTACAATCCTAGATCCCCACTCATTCCCATACTGCAAGAAATTGAGCATTGTAGTCACCCATAGAACTATCTCAAGTGATACTGCGCACTACACTCTATGTCTTGTGTTTCCTTCTAGTTTACCAAGAGGGCCAATAGTTTTAAAGGGTTTTGTTGGAAGCTTGTTTAGATCTGAACATGGGTCATACCAAGAAGTAGGAAGAGAGAGAGACAACCAATAACTAGGGGAAATATAGGACTGGAGAGGTTTTGACATCTAGTGGTTCCACAAAATATACTCTACCTTGTTTCTCCACTTCCTGGTGTAGTTCTACTACTCTAATCTCTGAAGGCACCTTTTCCCCCATTTAGTATGGGTTCTCCCCTCTTCTTCCATGGCCAATTTTTCATGCTCATTCTCGAATCCCACAGTGACTGTGCTCCCCTTACCAAATCTAGGGGACCCAGTGGTTTTCTCTAAGGTCATTTCATAAGCGGTTCGAGAGGCGATGACACTAGGGCCTGCAAACTGGCTATCATTGGAACAAGGTACAACCTTGGATTTCTACTACCCTTTTGCAGATTAAGGCCTCTTCCATGAATCATCATAGGCATCAGTGGAAGGTTTTATTTCCTCAAACTTACGGCCCTCAAATTCCAATGAGTGGGACTCTGTTTTCTGTGGGGAGCCTAGAATTAACACATTTGAATCTGGACCAAGGTCTGTCAGGAGATTTAGAGACAACGCGAAAGAAACAAAATAAGTGTATTAGGTCTTCCAAGGAAAACCCTAATTTCATCCTTGGTAATGACCTAACTTTGTCCAGGGTGGAAAATATGGATAATAAAAGCATAGTTGAGAAAGCTTATGGCTGGAAATTTAGAAAGAAGACTCTCAAGGCATGTTTCATGACAAATTGGGGGGTGTCATACAACCTTCTACCTAGAATCAGTCACTTCTCTAGGGGTTGGTTCATGATTAATTTTTTTTGAGTAGATACATGCTACGGTCATTCTTCAAAAACTTTGTTCAATAGATTATTTGTTAGTCTTAATGAAGCTTCGGAACCCCACCTTTGATGCAACAAGTGAGAGACTAGACTCCATCCCAATATGGTTCGACTTTCGAGTCTCCCTCCAGACCTTTGGTCTGAAAAATGATTCCAAGAAATTGAGAATTTTGGGGGGGAGTTTTTGGTAGCCGATATGGGATTCTTAGAGTCTGGAGAGATGTCGGTGGAAAGGATCCTAGTTTTACTAATTATCATAGAATGACTTCAAGAATTCCTAAATATGATAGATTTGGGAAGGAACAGGGTACAAATCCTAGATTATGAAGGGGATTCCTTTTGATGTAGGAGGTTAAATGAGTATGGGAATATTGTTAAGGAATGAAAGAAATCCATGAAGGGGCACATTAATAGTCGAGCTTCTATAGAGAACATATCTGGTCTGGGGCGTCAGGAGAATATGGGTGTCAGCTCTCCCTCTTTGCGGTCGGATTCGGTGGGTACTCCGTCTTATGCTCGAGTAGAGCCTCTGATTATTGTGGTTGATGGCTCAACATTCCATGGGGGAGATATTTCGTCCTTAGTTCTGGTAGTGAGGGAAGCAACGTGTTCATCAATTTTTCTTGGAGGCAATTCCACAATACTTGATAGAAAACCTTTTGGATAAACATCTTACTATATCCTGTTCGGTAAATGGATTAATTAAAACATTGAATTTTTTTATGGTGGATTGTAATCAATCTCTTCATAATATCCCATTTCCAAATAATTTGGCTCTAAATCCTTTCCCAAATCCCCTGCACTCTCCTTTCCCGTCCCTGGCCAGTTGTTTTCTCCGTCAGAACTCACCACCTGGATCCCTAGTATCCTGGTCATCTAAGGATTCCTCATCTAATGGGTCTGAGGATTCAACTATTCATTTCCAACTCCGTAAAATATCATTCTCCATTCCCACTATAGACTTCAGAGGCTTGGGCAGAAATCCAAAGATCATGAAAACTAAAAAGGGACAAGGTAGAAACTCTCACCTCTCCAAGGCACAATCCTGAGCACTGGTTGGTATTACTTCATGCCAACAAAATTCAATAGTGGGGGCACTTAGAGAAACAAAATTTCTAGCAGGGGTTCCCCCATGAAACTCCTCACCTTTAATTGTAGGGGTTTGGCAAGTCCCAAAAACAAATCCGCACTAAAGTGGCTGGTAACTCTACACTAGCCTGATATAGTCCTTTTTCAAGAAACCCTAATAGATGAAGTCATGGCCACCAAGATTCTAAATTCCCTCCTCCCAGGTTGGATTTTTCTAGGTTTGGATGCCAAGGGTAGGTCGGAAGGACTAGTCATAGGATGGAGATCTAGACGTATCAAACTCCTAAACTCCTGGTATTTTTACTCCTTCTAGGGGGTGATTTTATGGTGGAATGAATTGGTATGGAGATCAGAATAATCAATGTTTATGGACCCCATTCTAATCAAAACTCCTTTTCGGAAACTCTGCTTAGTAAATATCTTATGAAGAATGTATTTCTAATACTAGGAGGAGATCTCAATTTATCTCTGGGGAAAGCAGAAATTTGGGGCCCCTTGGCACACCTAGACAACCAAGTATCCTTCTGCAACCACGTTTTGTCTTCCAATAGCCTCATCGATATAGCTCCACTAAAGATACTACCCACTTGGAGGAACATGATGGTAGGGGAGGCCCATATATCCAAGAGGTTATACCATTTATTGATCTTTGAATATTTAGTGATGCTTCCCTTTCAACTTCATCAATGGATTGGAAGTGGAGGTGAATCAGACCATTCTCCAGTATGGTTTGAAATAGAAGGTGGTCCTCAAAATCCTGTTGCACCATTTAAATTCAACTCTTCATGGTTAAAGGATGATAGTTTTCATAATTTGGTCAAGTCCAATTGGATTGGCATAAGGGATTCATAGGGTAGTCCGACTGTTATCCAATTCACAAAAAATCTCAAAAAAATAAAAAAAACTAGTTATTTCGTGGGAAAAAACAAAACAGAAAGTAGAAGAACAGGAACTCCAAAGTATAAAGGAACATTTGAAAATGATACATCAATATTCATATTATGGGTTCACCTCAAGCTCTGCTCGAGACAATCTGAAAAGGGTGGAGGCTAGGCGTAGGCATTTGTTGGTGATTCAAGAAGAAACCTGGAGGCTAAAAATAAGAGCTATTTGGCTTGATAACGGAGATGAGAACACAAGATTATTCCAATCCTATGCCAAGGGGAGGAAAGAAGAAAACACAATATGGGGCTTAAAGGATCAAGAGGGAAGATCAGTCACTTCCTTCGAAGGCCTCGCAACCATGGGTAAAATCCATTTTGATTCTTTATTCAAAGTGGATAGGAGAGTGAACATAGAAGATATTATAAAGTTGGAACTATACTTTCCAAGATTCATGGATGAACAAGGGAAACAATATTTATTTGCAGAAGTCACTGAAGTTGAGATAAAAGAAATTCTTCATAGCTTTCATAAAGATTAAATTATAGGTCCAAACAAATGGACAATTGAATTCTAAAGGGGTTTATTTGACCTAATTAGAGCTGATATACTAAAAGTCATTGAGAAATCTAGAAAAAATGGAAGAATTCACAGTCCCTTCAATTCAACTTTTATATCCCTCATTCCTAAGGTAAATGATCCTCATTCCTTTGATGACTTTAGGCCAATTTCTCTGTGTAATTTTATATACAAAATTATTTCCAAAATCATAGCTCGTCGCCTAAAGCCCATACTATTAGAAGCCATTTCCAAAGAACAATTTGGGTTTTTAGAAGGGCTTCAAATTCATGAGGCAATTGGGGTAGCCCAAGAAGGCCTACACGGTTTAAATACCATAATAGAAAAAGGTTCAATTCTAAAGATTGATCTCTCAAAAGAATTTGATAGA
>JASDQU010307885.1:17214-30870 GCA_032191745.1 Picea mariana
ACAACTTGATCGAACAAATGTCAAAGTTATAAGCGAACTAAGAATGTACTTATTAGATTATCGTCTAACCCCAAGGTTCATCAAGTTATTGATATAATTGTTGTGGATATTCCAGAAGTGTATGGTCTATTTTTAAGCAGGGACTAGTCGGAGCAACTACATGGTTATTTCGCAACAGATTGGTCCCATCTATGGCTTCCAGAGAATGACAAGCCTAATAAAATCAAATTAAATCATGAGCGCTACCTTAAGTTCATGGTCACAGATTTGAACGATCCCAACGAACCATACACACCTTCTTGTGATTCACCTGAAGTGCAAGGGATAGACACCTTCTTCGACAATTTCATGGCCAAGGCTTCACCTATCACCAATCCAGAACAACAGTCCGAGATTGTAGCATATATGTAGCCAGCACCTTCCACGCAATGATCCTATGTACCCGAAGCAAATCGAATTTGGTCTCTATATTTCAACGGGTCAAAGTCCAAAGAAGGAGCTGGAGCAGGCTGCATCATTATCGATCCGGCAGGAAACAAAACATTGATAGCATGTAGGTTGGAATTTAAATGTACTAACAATACTGTAGAATATGAGGCTTTACTGCAAGGTCTCAGAAAAGCTTTGGATATGAACATTCAAAATTTAAACGTCTTCGGCGACTCTGAAATAGTGGTTAGATAGGTAAGATATTCTATCCACTGTCTGTCTCCACATCTCAAAAGCTACCAGTCTGAGGTATGGAACTTAATGAATAAATTTTCTGCTTTCAATATAAATTCTATTCCAAGGATGAATAACTCTGAAGCAGATTTATTAGCTAATGTAGCTTCTAAACTTCTTCCTACAGAAGGCTTGTCCCCAGATGCATTCTCTGTCGAGTTGTTGTTTCATCCATCCATTCCCGACAACGTCACGAACTGGAGAGTATTTGACGATGATCAGCAGATTATTAACTTTCCGCACATGGAAGAAACCTTTCAAGGCGCAGTGATAGACGAACACACACACACGACGACAATTTGCGTGATTTCATGGTAATATCTGATCCAAAAAATCCTGAAGCTCTATCGGACATGGTAAATTCGATACCCAAATCTGTAATTAGATTAGAAAAGTTTTACGATTTTCAAGATAAATTTAAAAATATGATCAATTGTAAAACCAATAGTTTCTCATTATCTTATGAAAAAGTAAACCTAGGAACTAATGAAAATCCTCAGTGTATTAACCTAGGCTTGGGATGTTCTCAACAAGAAAAAGATGCATTCATTAAATTATTCAAAGAATTTAAGGATGTCTTTGCATGGATGTATGATGACCTCAAAATTTTTGACCCTAATATCATACAACATGTCATCCCAATGAATCCCCAAACCTTACCCTTCCAACAAAAACTGAGGAAAATGCACCCCAAACTAGAATCGACCATTCAAAAAGAATTGAATAAACTCCTAAATGCTAAGATAATCTTTCTTGTTAGACACACTCAGTGGGTTTCTAACCTTGTCCCAGTCCGAAAGAAAAATGGGGAGATCCGACTCTGCATCGATTTCTGGAACCTTAATAGAGCGTCTGATAAAGACAACTATCCTGTCTCACCCATGGAATAGATCCTTCAACAGGTATCTGGTTCCGAGAGGCTATCTTTACTAGATGGTTTCTTTGGATACAACCAAGTCCTGATGTCTCCACCAGACCAACTAAAAACTACCTTCCGTACTCCGTGGGGCACTTATGCTTATCGCAAAATGCCCTTTGGATTGATTAATGCTGGCACCACTTTTTAGAGAGCAATGGAAATTGCTTTCTGAGGCTTAATCAATCAGTCCGTCGTATTTTACTTAGATGATGTGACTGTATTTTCTGAAAACAAAAACGATCATCTAGCTCATTTACGAGTCGTCCTAATGCAATGTCGTAAATACGACATCTCCCTGAATCCTAAAAAGTCCATCTTTGCAGTAGAACAGGGTAAACTCTTAGGATTTATTGTGTCTAGCGAAGGAATGATTATTGACCCCGAAAGGACTCAAGTCATCGCAAAAATTCCCCCTCCTACATCCAAAAAGTCCATACAGTCTTTCTTAGGCCATATTAACTTCGTGAGAAGATTTGTCCCCAGTTTCTCCGAAATGGTCAAGCCTTTACAGAACTTGATTAAGAAAGACACCCAATATCACTGGGGACCTCTAGAAAATCAAGCTTTTAATGCAATAAATAAGGCCATAATAGATGCTCCGTCTCTCATGAGCCCATATTTTTTCCTAGACTTTACACTTTATACTTTTGCTTCTAACTGTTCCTATGCCACCGTCCTAACCTAAAAGAATGCCGAGAAAAATGAAGTACCCATTGCCTTTATGAGCTTTGCTTTCAAAGGTACTGAAATTAACTATCCAGCGGTCGATCGGCAAGCATACGCTATTTTCAAAGCAGTCAAGCACTTCCGGTCCTATCTTTTGAAGTCAAGGACGAAATTCATTGTCCCCTACCCAGCCGTGAGGAACTTGTTAGTGTAGAAGGAACTAGGAGAAAAGAGAGCCAACTGGGTCACCTCCTTGCAGGAGTATGACTTAGAAATCACCCCAGCTCAGATAGTGAGAGGCCAAGGGTTATGTAAGTTAGTTGCTAATTCAGAAGTAGGACAGCAAGAAGAGAGCGATACGTCAAACCTAGGGCAAAGCGATCAAAGTTTAATCTATTGCGCACAAAACCTTGTCAGTCCTTGGTACAACGATATAAGATTCTGTATTGAACACGAATCAGGCCCCCGTCACCTTGACCCCGCTAAAAGAGGAGCATTGAGACTAAAGTCTGCCTCCTTTCATTTAGTTAATGGTATCCTGTTTCGTCAAAGTTTTGACGACATACTGATGCGTTGTCTTGAAAAGGACGAAGCAGAAAAAGTCTTGCTAGAGTTGCATGCAAGAGAAGCTGGTGGTCATTTTGGTGGTGACACCACTACTCATAAAGTTCTAAGAGTTGGTTATTATTGGCCCACACTTTTTAGAGACGCCCATGCCTTGTGTCGTAAATGTATCATCTGTCAGAAAGCATCAGGGCGGTTGCAAAAACCAACCTTTCCGCTGCAACCCGTTACAGTAGATTCTCCTTTTCAGCAGTGGGGCCTTGATATCATAGGTCCAATCAACCCTACGTCCTCACAACAGCACAAGTTTATTGTGATAGCCACAGATTACTTTACTCGATGGTCTGAAGCTGCTGCGCTAAGAACTGTCAACACCAGTCAGGTAATTGCCTTCCTAAATTCGAATATCATCACTCGTTTTAGTATCCCTGACTGTTTAGTTTTCGATAATGATTCTTACTTTTCCTCTCTTGAGATGAGCGAGTTCGCTTTAGAAAAAAGAATTAAGCTAAAATATTCTGCTAGTTATTACCCCCAGGGCAACGGATTGGCAGAATCAACAAACAAGAACTTAATTAAAATCATCAAGAGAACGGTGTCCGAAAATCACAAGAATTGGCACAATGCACTGCTTAATGCGCTATAGGATGATAGGGTAACACCAAAAGATGTTGTAGGTAACTCCCCATTTTTTCTCGTTTATGGCAGAGAAGCAATTCTGCCACCTCACATTCTTCTTCCTTTGCTTCAGTTGTCACAGAAAGTTCAAGAAGAAGATTGTCCCCCCCTAGAAAACCGAATTAACACTTTGATGAAGCTAGAAGACGTAAGATCCCAAGCTAAATGTAAGTTAGATCAACATCAACAATTGGTTAAAAGATGGTTCGATTCTAATTCTGCTTCTGATAGGAATTTTGAAGTAGGTGATCTTGTCTTGAAGTGGGACAAACCACATGAAGGAAAGGGAGAGAACACAGAATTTCAAAGCTTATGGCTTGGACCATTTTTAGTTGTTGAAAAGTTGGGTCCCAGTTCTTTTCGATTGTAGAATATTGAAGGACAGCTTGACACCTACCCGGTGAATGGCCAAGCCCTAAAGATATACTTTGCTTGATAACTACCCTTGTATATTATGTAAATATTTTATTTTTGTTTACATTTTCTTTTGCTTTCTGTTTTTTATTTGCATTTGAATTTATCAGTTTATGTCTTTGGAAATACACATACCTATACACTGAGCTATTCAGACAAAGATAAATGAGATTTTCTTCATTGAAATAACTTCCGAAAATTTTGTATAAACATCAATGGTATATTTCTGAAATTTATATCTGTGTTGGAAAAGTTTGTTGTTTGAAAGAAGCTTACTGATTTCGATCTCTGAGTAAAGCTTGTCATCATCATCTATTATCTTTTTACGCTGTCCCTATTCCGTAAAGGAATGACTCAAAGGATGTCTCCCTGCCTTAGGAAGTTGTTTTTGTAAATAAAACATCTCTGGATCTAAATAAAGGACAGTTCTAAAAAATTCTGATGAGGTCTGAAAAACTTATGTTGAAAAATCATGATTTCAGCGTCACCCCGCTCAAATATATATCTATGAAACAAGAAAACAAAATAAATTATTAATAAAAGCTGTGGGAAGTACTTGTAAACCCGCCGGGATACTGAACAGGTCTGCTATCAGTGGGTAAATGCATGCATGACGCCAAGACAACTTTGTCGGGGTACTGAACAGGGCCGTTGGCAGCGAAGCAATGTCAGGTACATGAAAATTTGCAAAAAAGAAACCTCTTTAATGTCCTTTATTCTGATCCAGAACTTCTTGGTAGGATACAGATGTCAGAGTGGGTTAAATGGAAACCCTGTCGAGGCTATGGACACCTGCTGGCAGCAGTGGCCATGCCAACAGTATTGGAGATTTTATCTTTAATATCGTGACTTGCTAATCTTAAGACTGTTATTAGTTTTCATCTTTTAAAACACTGCTGGAATAGTTGGTTAACGAAGATGTCTATACGATTTTCTGGTTGTTATTTTTGAGTTGAAATTATCTTTGCTGTCCTAATCTGAATTTGTTTCTTTTGACAGAGATAACTACTTCTACCAGTGTGTCGCCATTGTTGGCAGCCAATTCACTTTTTCCATTGTCTTATAAGCTGCCTACACCAATGTTTTACAAACATCAATTTTTCATCGCAATTTTCAAATAAACGACACTTTTATTTTTGTGACATTTGCACATTTACCTTCGTTTTGTTTTCACGACTGTAAGCGTGAAAACTTCATCTTTTGAAGTCTCATTGAAATAATTATTTGAACTGTCGTTATCTTTCTTGTCAGTATGCCTATTACACTTACATTTCATCGCTATGCAGTTTGCAAAAGCCCTTTCGATCTGTACTCATTGGACATTCTTGGGTTGATTTTGTGACTTTGTCTCGCTATGTTTGTAATGCATTGGCATATGGATTTATATGTTTTTTGAACTATTTGACCATTGGTTTCATGAAAATACATAGGGGTTATGATTAAATCTTTCATATATATATATATCTTTTTAACTTAATGCCTATGTTTATGTTTTCATAACTATTGGTATGTTGGTTATATGAAGACCCATCAGCACATTGGTTAAACTATTGTTATGAGTTGATACATTGGCGCTTGGTTAAATATTTGATTTTGGTTTCAAATTGAATAATCGATGGTTTAAAACTTTGGTACAATGTTAATTGCACGTTGTTTCATACACTTACCATTTGATTCATTGGTCGGCCAAGTGATATGACTGATAAACTATAGAATAGTGGGTTAAACAGCTATGAAAATTGGCGGTTGTACTTTGGCAATAACTATTTTGCATGGCAGAGATAAACTCCACCACCTTCACACAATGGCATTTATGCCTATCCCTTATCCCTGTTCACTTATGTTAGCTCGGGTAGCTCTGCTCCTGTGTGGTTATGATCCAAACCCTCAGCTCACCATGTGCTCGACTCCATGGCACCAGTCATGCGAATCGAGCCAAACGGCAACAAAGCCTTGTTAATGTTTGACAATGCTCAGAAAGACTTGGAGGATAACAGGTGGCTCACCTTCATGCAACGATTTGAGGGTTTTAATCTCTCTGTGGCATGGCAGTTTGCCATGAATTTTGATGGCTATAGAGCCAAGGTGGGCGACATACAGTTGTAAATCGATGAAGAGTTTATCAGTTCTGCTACAGGGCTACCTTCCACAGGCCAGCGTTGGTTCAAAAATTCAAAAGTGGAAGAAGTGCCTTGGCCACTTATGTCGTCTCGCGTAAAGTCACATCTTGTGACAGAGGTATGCCCATCTCTATGCTAAAACCTCAATGGCATGACCTTTTCATAATAATCAAACAGTTTATGACCTATGAAGGTCGATACGGACTAGTCTTCCTCTACCACCTGTGTTTGTTAATGATTTTTATGGGATACTTGTTGAATATGCCCTTTTACTTTCAGCACAACCTATATAAAATGTCGAAAAGGTTTAAAAGGAAGAAGGATGACAGTACCCTGTTCCACCATGGACTTATCAAACTTATCATTTTTTATCACTTGAGTTTACATGGTGATAGCTGGAGAGATTTCGTCGCTCGTAATGGTTTCGATGACATAGACCCTGTTCAGGTTGACAAACCTGTGGTGAGTGAAACCAAGGCCAGGCCACCCGTGCCCTTTCATATCCTATTTCCCGCTCCTAAGCTTTCAGTCGACCCTCCTATTGACTTACTAGACATTGGAACTGAGAAGTCCGAGGCTATAAAGAAACCTATGAGAAAAAAGTCGAAGGAAAACCTTACTGCTAATGCCAAGGTTAAAAAGAATGCTCGGCTTATTTCAAGGATGGCCAGAAACAAACCTAAACCCTCTGTTGAGTCAAACCCTATCGTCCTAAGTGAAGATTCAGAACTTGATGTAGAACGTTTCTTAGCCAGCGAGTACCCTTACTTGCAGGGTTTATGCCCCGAACCACCTTACGATTTCGTGACAAATCTTCCCCTCTGCCTAAGGAATAACCCTAGGTACCCTGGTATCAAATTGCCTAATGAAACCCTCAACAATATGCCCAAACCCTCGCCTGCTCTTTCAAAACCCATGCAGTCGTCCTGTGACCAATGTGATTTATGGTTGGAATGATACTACATTGACATTCCACTACTCCAATCGAAAATTCAATCGCTGGAAGATCAAATTGCAGCGTTGACCAGCCAATGAGACCAACTCCAAGCCATTGATAAGAAACAGAAGACAACAGGCTCCATCCTTTTCAAGAATGTTGAATTGGCCACGGCCGTTATCAACTCCAAATTATTGTGATCAAGCCTTTTGCTCACCATATAGGTATGATTTTGATATCATTTAGTTCTGTGAATGACCAAGAGTAATATAGTGATTGAAATTTAGTCTTCGAATAGCTCTGTTTACATTTTGAAACGACTCTGTCATAGTGTGTTTATTCTATACAGTGTTTTCGCTTGCTAAAAATGAATGGATTTTCGATTTGGTTACATGATTTACCCAGCTTAGTCACTGATAGATTTTATCAGATTTGATTGATTTTCGATTGGATTGGATTTGCCTGATTGAGTTAACGAAATTAATGGTTTGTTTTCAAATGAATTCATTTTGCATCTACTCCGAACAGAAGGTTTTTCATGCTTAATTTAGAATATGATCATGTTTGAATTTGATTTCGTTATGATTCTTATGCTGTGGTTGGCAAATGATTTAAATGAGTTTGGTTGTTACGATCTTGTAATATATTTGTTCATATAACTTTTCAAATTGGGAATACAACTCTGTTCAATTTAATTTGGAAAGAACAACTCTGTTTTTATAAAAGAATGCTCTCATTTAAGCCTGTGCAAATGCGCCTGAATCATGGAATGGATTTGATTCATGACAACTATGCTAAACCCCAGCCGATTGATTCGCTTGATTGGTTTGCTGTTAGTTCGATCATTTTCATGAGTTAGATTTGTATCATAAATGAATGCTCTGTTTGATTTTGATTTGTAAAATGAGTTGGTTAATTCTAGATCGACGATTGGTATATATGTTAAATCTGGTTATAATTCGTTTAAAAGAAATGATTTTGATCTAGGTAAGTCGATCTTGTTTGCCCATTTGGCTAAAACAAACAACCGGATAATGCTTATGAACCTTGGTACCAACTGATCGATCTCATTACGATTCCATTTGCGGACAGTTACGCGCCAGTGTTGGTTTAATTTGCTTATGGTATAAATCGTTTGCTATGTCGTTACAGCTATAACGATTGGAAAATGATTTTGTTTGGATTCGATCGTATCTCCTATTTAACTATTACCTATGATTTGTTTGATCATATTGATTTCAATTGGATATCAAACAATTTTACAACTGTTGGATTATGATTCTGTTCACCCGACTTATGATAACAATCAAGACAGAGTACACCTATCTCTGTATTCGGTTGAATGATTTTGATCCTGTTTGATTTCGAATGGTATAATAATTTCAAACTAAATGATTCATTTTCAAATAGCTATTGAATTTTAATTGAATTTAATTCTTTAAAAGAGATTTTTTCGATTTTAATGTTGATTCTGTGTCTTGTTTAGACTAGCTACAGAATCAGAGGATTCTGTAGCTAGTCTATGGAATTAGATTTTTGTTGTTTTATTAATAAAATATCCCTCTAACTTGTCCATTTCTGACCTGTTTCAGATAAATTCGAATTACATGGGACATGCTGGACAGTTCAAGAGATATTTGGGTGTTTTATTTTTATTGTAGTTTCCTAGTTTAGTTAAACTTGGGATATCTTCCCAGATTTATGTAAACAGTTTGATAACTTCCACAGGGAGGTTTTACCCTGTGGAAAAACTTATAAATACTTATTATTTTTGTAATAAGGATCATCCTCACTTGTGGGAGAACCAGGCTATGGATTTCTAATTCAAACTGAGACAGAAGTTGATGTTCTGCTACAGCTTTCGCTTTCATAATATCAATTTTTTGTTTCATGTTTATGCTTATCAATTTGCATTTGATTAGTGACTACTTTAGCTATCATAGTCTTTTGCAGAATGATATGATTTAATTAATATGATCCATGTCTGATTTCTTTCAACATTTAAAAATAGAGTAGTTACTTGATTCAGATCATGAATGACATATTTCTCTTCTTCATCAATTGAATTATTTTGTATAAGTCTTTGCATACGGGTTTATCTAATTGTTGAGATTTATAAATCATATGGTTGTTGTGATTTTTATGTCTTGTTTGTCCTGTAAATATATTAAAGAACACTGTAGCTATCGTTTACGAGAATATCCTAGATAATTCGGTGCGAGTTTCCTCCCTCCGATCAGCTAAGGCAATCATCATACACGGGACAAATCTGGAGCATTTCCAGGTCAGTTTGTTATTTATTTTTTTAGTATATTTATTAGTAGTTTAGTAGATATATGTTTTAGTTTAGATTAGTAATTAGAATTAGTATATTAGTAGTTTAGTTTAGATATTTTTTTTTGTTTTATTTCTCGTTCATAAAATTATAAAATCAACAAAAACATCTTTCTCTATCTTAGGGCAGAATGGAAATGAGTTTTCTAGGTTTTATTCAAATCTGTAAATTGTAGATATTGTACATTTTGTGAATAATTTATATTTCAGTTAGTAGTTAGATAGTCAATTAGTTAGAGTTAGTATAGTATTATTTAGTAGATTGTATATTTAGAATAGTTAGATTAGTTTAGTTTGTTTTAATAATTAGTTTTAGTTTAGTTAGTTTTAGTTAGATTAGTTTTATTAGTTTGTTTTATTTGTTTTAGTTAGATTAGTTAGTTTAGATTAGTTTTCTTTTGTTTTCTTAGGACCTTAGATCAACTAACGGAGCCGCTAAACCTGTCAGGGTGGTTCATCCCAAACGGCTTGGGTTATTAGACAACCCTGGACCGGTTCCACTCTCTCAGTTGACGGACGATCGATTTCGCCCATCAACAGGACTACATATTTAAAAACCATGTGTGCCATTTAACGAAGGGTATGGTCATATGTAATGTAAATGTGACCGGATGCTGGGGCTAAGCCCTATCCTGGACCCACGCGTCGACCATAACATACAACGAATTTAAATACATATTATAACATATGGTTTACAAGAAACAACGTGTGGGCTAGTGGTAGCCCACACTCTACCAAAGCACGGAGCCAAAGGGAAGGTCCGCGGTTCGACCCCCATGGACTCCATACAATTTTAAACAACAACCAATAGCCAATCCTGGGGTGCCATGTGGCAGCCCATGACTGGGCCACGTGGCACCATACAATTGACCAAAAATGATGCCACGTGTCACATCACAATTCTACCACATCTGCCAATCAAAAATTGCCACATCTTCACATGCCACATCAGCATATGGTCGTACAGTCTCTGCCATCTCATCGTATGGACCTGCCATGTCATCCTGTATGGACTGCACAGTCAGTGTTCTTTTTTTTGCCTATTTGATGATTGAAACAGATAGTGATATCTCTCGCTCCTGACGTCCGTTTGAGACGAAATGAGTTCTGTTTGGTTCGCAACAACGAGGCCTACGCTCTCGTTCGATTTGAAGTGATTTTGAGCACTTTGAATTTTTGAGCAAAATTTGATCCCCTGATCATTGTTGGGATTATCCTTAGCAAGGAAATGTGATGGAAAAACATAGGTGAGACATCAAGTAATGTGTTAAACATGGAGAACATGGGAAGACAAAAGGATAGAGTAAAGGGCTCAGGGAACTATGGGAATTCTAGGAAGGGTAGATCCAAATCCAGATTGGGAAAGATAGAGTGTTGGAATTGTGGGAAGAAAGGATGTCAAAAGGAATATTGCAGAGCTCCAAAGAAACAAAGACATGGACAACATGAGAAAAATCAGGAAGCAAATGTAACAGGTGATGTGTTACAAGATGCTTTCATTCTTTCTATAGATAATATTTCTGAGTCTTGGGTAGTATATTCAAGGGATTCATTTCATGCCACACTCCATATGAAACATTTTCTAGATTATGTTCAAGGTGATTTTGGACAGGTTCATTTGGGTGATGATGCACCATGAAAAATTGTTGGAATGGGAAAGGTAAAAATAAAGAAAAGGAATGGAAACCAATGGTTGCTGAAAGAGGTAAGACATGTTTTAGATCTAAGTTAAAATCTAATTTCAATAGGGTAGTTGGAAAGTGAAGGTTGTATATCCATATTTAAATATAAGGCGGGGAAGGTCACCAAAGGATCATTGGTGATAGAAAAAGGAGAGAAGGTAAGTACATTGTATTTATGTACAGGTAATACTAACTCTTCTATCTCTTTAGCTTCTATAGGAGTGGATAAAACAAAATGGCATCATAGGCTTGGACACATGAGTGAGAAGGGGATGAAAATACTTCACAAAATAAATTTTTTGATAGATCTTAAACAAATGATTTTTATTTCTGTGAGCATTGTGTTTATGGAAAACAAAAGAGAGTCGGATTTATCAGAGTTGGAAAAGAAAATAAGAGTGAAAGGTTAGATATTGTGCATAKAGATGTATGGGGACTAGCTYAGGTACCATATCTTGGTGGCTCTCATTATTATGTTACTTTTATTGATGATGCAACTAGAAAAACTTAGGTTTATTGCATTCGAAAAAATATGATGTTTTTTATKCTTTTAAGAAATRGAAAGCTTTGGTTGAGAATGAGACAGGAAAAATGTTGAAGTGTCTCAAATCATAAAATGGACATGAATATTGCAGCAAGGAGTTTGATGATTATTGTTCATACCATGGGATTYGTAGAGAGAAGATAGTTCTAGGAACACCAYAAGAAAATGGTGTGTCAGAAATGATGAACACRAMAATCATGGAGCGTGCAAGGAGTATGAGATTACATGTTGGTTTTCCCTTTTAGTTATGGGTAGATGTTGTAGATATTGTTTTTTACTTAATAAATAGAGGACCTTCAAGCTCTTTGGATGGTAGAATTCCAAAGGAGGAATGGACAGGTAAAAAGGTAAACTATTATTTTTTTAGGACTTTCGGTTGTGAAGCATGTGTCCATATTGATAAAGAAAATATAACAAAGCTTGAGGAAAAATCCAAGAAGTGCACCTTTATTGGATATAATGTTAATGATTTTGGTTATCTTCCCATGTTGCTCTTATTGGAGCAACATGTACCTCAAACTTATGTACCTGTTGTTGAACATTTTTCTCTTATTGAAGTTTGTTGTACATGTACATGTTGCTCTTATTGGATACAAGAAGATACAAGAAAGTATGTTGTTGCTACAGAGTCTAGTAAAGAAATGATTTGGTTACAAAGGTTTATGGAGGAATTGGGAAAGAAGCAAGAGAATAGTAGGTTGTACTGTGATAGTGAGAGTGACATTCATCTTGAAAATAACTCATCCTTCCATTCAAAAACTAAGCATATACATCTCAGGTACCATTTCATACGATCCATTTTGGAAGATGGACATTTGAATTTGGAAAAGATACACACTAGCCAAAATCTTGTATACATGTTAACAAAGGGAGTAACCAGGGAGAAAATGAGTTCATGGCTCAGTTTCAGTTGATATTCAAGCATGAAGGTGAAGATGAGAAATTTTCCAGGTCCAAGAAGGATCATAGTCCAGCAGATACAACAACGATGGAGTTGTTGAGATCAGTCTCCAAGTGGGAGAATGTTGGTTGTGGAGCTTGATTATATTCTTGATGAAGAGGTATCTGTTTTCATACATGTTTATACCCCATGAAGACTTTACACCTTGGAATAATGTACACTCCTCTACGCAGGGGAGTGAAGGGGGGGCTTTCCCCCCCTGTGGGGTTCGGGGGAAAGCGAGCCTTCGAAGGAAAAATTGCCTTGTAAATGTATATTGTAATTTCATAGTAAATCTAGAACATTAATTATAAGTTCACATATCCAACGGTAGAAGTTATGTTAGGGTTTTTCCCTAGAATTAAACCCTCTTTTATGAGGGAAATGTATTGCGGCTATGTATCATTGTGAATATTGTATTCTGAGAGAGGATATTGTGAGAGAAATAAGAGGAAGTTACAATGGGTGTGTTGTAGGTTGTATCCCTTCATTTGATGTATATTAATAAAGGAAGGACCTGGAAATTTATCTGGTGGATGTAGCCTACACTGGGTGAACCACATATATCTATGTCTCCATTGTATTGTGTATATTCTGTGTTTTATTTCTGCATTTGTTTTTATTTTATTGCTCCACAATCCTGTTTTTCTAACAACCTTGACATACATTGATCTAACAAGACCACCTGAAATAGAATTCGTAGCCTTTGAATTGTTTTCTTCAAGTTTCTTTCCATCCTTACCTATTGGGGGAGTGGAAGATGTCGTGTATCCATTTACTACTGATTGCTAGACATCAAATCCTTATTCTTGTATAAACATTTTAATTCGTTTGCTCCAGAATACATAGTCTTGTCCATCAAATAGTGGTGTTCCATTCTTTGTGCATTCCATGATCTACCTTCCAGTGATTAGATTGCTTTATGAAGGATCGACTATGATACCAATTGTTGGAATACTGAAAGGGGGGGTGAATGAGTATTATGCAATTTATTACCACTTTTAACTAGAATACGTATGCATAAATTCATCCATGGTTATCACTTATTCTTTCATTTAATATTTCATGAATATATAACCATAAACAATACTGCTCCTCTCTGAACATAGTCAAGGATGAAGTGATAACGAATCTC
>JASDQU010307885.1:84040-96679 GCA_032191745.1 Picea mariana
CTCTTGAGTGTAACCATTGACATGTCACCTCATTTATTGGATAATGAAATATCAACATGTGGTGACTTAGCACTACATCAGTCTTTCATGTCACTCCCACCTTCACCTAACACCTAATAGGCCCTGGCTCGCATAATTTTAGTCTTTGGATCAATAGGGAAGATTTAATCTAGGCCATAGGATTTATGATCATGTACTTTACTTCACCTAAAAACTAAAGTGGGTCCCTCGACATGACAATAGACAACTCCTTAAACCAGGTATTGACACATTCTATTAGAATTCCATGTTGATCCTTAATTTCACCCTCACATGTGTGTATCTTATTTCACCTTTGTATGGATGTGAGCATTTATAATCGGATCAACGTTGTGTTTAAAACATGTGTGAATTTTTATGGCACCCAAACTTGACCAAATCACTGTGTGTCAAGCTAAATAACTCCAAAACACCACCGATAGTCACCTCCACACATCAATTAAGTCATCAAAGGATAGTGAGAGTTACTTCCACTATATTGAATTCCATTACTATAGAATATCTCTCCCCATGGCTCTAATATTTAGTCATTAAATTGCATTTTCCCCAAAATTTACTACATTGTTTGCTTGGTTGAATCTATGATCAATAGATCTCATTTGCTTGTTCATCTTGGTTTCTACCAAATTGAATCCCATAACTCATGTTTTAACTCTGGTATTGAAAGAGTTAGATGACTGGTGATTACAAATTAAACAATTGTTATCAGGTAAGCTCGATTCGAGTAAATATCGACATTGCTTGGCACTAGGTATGCTTATGTTTTTCAGTATCTAGTTTTGGGAACTTTATTGGTATGTTTTCTAATAATGAATGTTTTCCTGTGGACGTGATGCATGCTATGAAATATCTCATGCATAAGACACCCAAGAGGCCAAGGACATGGTCTGGTGATGCTGAGATTGGTTCCAGTTCATGTTTGTGTGAAAGGAAGAAGACCTGATGACCAAAGGAAAAAAACCCCTTATCAAGCTGCCCCTTGAGAATATTTTGAACCTTGTGTCATTTTTTTGGACATTGATCCATGCACAGAAAGTGGTACTTCCACACAGATGCAAATCCCTTCTTGGAACAATATTTCAACAAAATGTAACAATGGAGACTACCCCGAATCGACTTCGCATAATGACTTGTAGCTTAGGAAGTAGATGATGCAATATTTCTTACAATCAAGAGGTCCATGCTACACTCGGTTTCTTACAGGGAACCTATCATGCCTTTTGTAGAATAGATGGAGTGGGTCTTCAATCACACTAAATCCCAGGATTGTAAAATTATGAATGACACGGGGGAATTTATATGTTCCTTCCTCCTTCAGAATATAGCTATCTGCTACAAACTTCCAGACCCTGATAAGTTCCTTAGCAAGGATTTTTTGATTTAATTTTATGAACAGTATGACTCCAGTATGGTTCTAGTAAGATAATGAATAGCTGGTGGAAGGAAATGAGGAAATTCGTCGAGCAATCCATTGGTAGGAATGTCATCTCCAGTTTGAGGAAACTGTTGGAAATATTGTTTTCATTGATATCAAATATGGAGGGATCCTACAAATGTCCAAGATAAATATTACAAGCCTACATATGTCCAAGATAAGCATTGCAAGATGGAGCTTGTTGAAAGTATAACTTTTAGATTTTTTATTATCAGTTTGAATACCCTCTCTTTGAAGGAATTTTTACCCTACATACCTAGATCAAAGTGTTGGAATATTGTTTAATACTGAGAGGGGGGTGAATCAATATTGCTTCTTTTTGAAATATTTAACACCACTTAATCATTAATGTTATTGAACATGACAAATGATCAACAAAGAAGAAAAGTACACAGAGTTTTAACATGAAACACCATAAATGTTTTTTTTGTATATTTATATAAATTTTACTTTTCATTTACAAGCTACAACTTGTAGGAGACACCAATCTCCTATTTTGAGCACCAACTCAAGGAGAAAACAATCCCCAATTCTCATTGTTTCACCTCTATGAGGGCAGTCTTCAATATTTCTTTTAGTCAATATTGACTAAATATGGTATGTTATGAGTCCAGAAAATTAAAAGAGCATGAGAGGAATTATGCTACACATGACCTGGAGTTAAAAGTGGTTATACATGCATTGAAAATGTGGAGGCATTACCTTGTGGGTAAGAAATTCAAGCTAAGGACAGACCACTGTGGTCTGAAGCATTTGTTTGGACAACCAACACTAAATGCTAAGAAAACTAGATGGATGGAATTTCTGAGTGAATATGACTTTCAAATTAAGCACATAAAGGGTAAGGAAAATCAAGTGGTCGATGCATTCATCAAGAGAGATCATGAAGTGAATATTGAAGCCATTAGCATGTATGGGACAAATATGAAAGAAAAAATTGTTGCAACAACAAATTCAGATCAGAATTATTAAAAAATAAAAGAGACATTACAACAAGGAATTTTTCAGTTGAAATTTAATTATTATGAGTTCAAAGAAGATGGAATTCTCATGTACAAAGGTAAGGTGTATGTGTTGAATTCCAGTAAGATGAAAAATGTAGTGTTGAAGGAGATACACAATGTTCTATATTTCGGGTATTCCAGAATGGAAGTGGGAAGTTGTCTCAGTGGATTTTATTACTAAGCTTCTCAGAATAATAAAGAAACATGAATCCATCATGGTGGTGGTGGATAAGTTGACTAAAGCAATGCATTTCATTCCAATAAAGACTACACACAAGGCAACAAATATTTCATATATTTATATGAGAGAAGTTGCTAGGCTACATGGATTGCCGAAGGCAATAGTTTAAGAAAGGGATCCAAAGTTTACTTCCAATTTTTGGAAGGGTTTGTTCAAAGGCTTTGGGAGAAATTTAAATCTTAGTAAAACATATCATCCAGAGTCTGATGGGAAAAAAAAAAGGACTAACAAGATAACTAAGGCCGTGCTTAGAATGTATGTGATGGATCATCCATCAAAGTGGAAAAATTATATCCATTTAGTTGAATTTTCCTATAACAATGGGTATCATGCCTCCTTGAAAATTATTCCATTTGAGGCATTGTATGGCAGGAAATGTAACACCTGGGTGACTTGGGATAATCTAGCAAACAAAGAAGTTGTTGGGCCAGAATTTCTAAAGGAAATGGAAGATCAAATGGCAAGGATTAAGAAAAATTTGAAGGTTGCCTAGGATAGGCAGAAAATTTATGCAGGCAGGAACAACATTTTTATAGATTTTAAAGTGGGAGAACATGTGTTTTGAAAGTGAAGGAAAAGAGAAGTTCACTAATATTAGGAAGCTACTCGAAGTTAGAAACAAGATATTGTGGTCCTTTTGAAATATTAGAAAAGATAGGGCAAGTTGCATACATGTTATCGTTTCCTGCATCCATGAGAGTGCATAATCTATTTCATGTATCATTAATTAAAAAGTACGCACTTGGTGCTAATCATGTCATTGATTGGAATGTGATCTAGGTGGAGCACGAAGGGGATTTTCGTGTGGAACCAGTACACATCCTGGATCGAAAAGTAAAAGTGCTCAGAAACAAAGCTATAGGGATGGTAAAGGTTCAATGGACCTATTATGGTCCTGAAGATGCTACATGGGAGAATGAAGAAAACATGTGGGTGGAATACCTAGAAATGTGTTATAGTTTTGAAGAAGACAGAATGCAAGACTCCATTTTGAGCAAATAGAGTTCCAGAACCTCATCTCATAGTCCTGGCCAACTGTGTTTGGGACCTTAATAAATGAATGGAACATTCCTTGGGTTATCCCTGATAAATGGATGGTGTATCCCTTAGGAATCCCTGATAAATGAATGGTGCATTCCTTGGTTCAGTGAGTTGAGAGGAACATGAGATTTTGGTTGGAGTTGTTTTTGGAGTTGTTAAATTGCAACAATTTTATTTATAAGTATTGTGATGTAAATTGCATATATGTATATAAGCATAGACTACACCGAGGACAATGCATAATTGTAGGGGATGGGAAATGTAACATCCCCATTATAATCCCCAATTTGATTAATGCTTATGTAGATATAATATATGGCTATGGCCAAGTGATGTAATATGTGAATTGTATTTCAATGTTTTAATAATAAAATGTGATGCCAGTTGCTAAAGGGACATGTACAAGAGATGGGGGCTGAATTAATCCACAAGAGAGGGGAGTGTCTAGGATATTGGCCAAGAGGGGTCCAAGGGGGTAGTTACCCATGTTTATGAATTTAACCTGTTTTCCTAAATATGCTATTGTATATGAACCTTCCCATTTTTTATTGAGTGTTTCCAAAGTGAATCATTGAATACATGTAAGAGGGTGGGTGTGAGTGGTCATATCTTTCTCATTGAGTGTTTCCAAATCTAATCATTGAATACATGTAAGAGGGTGGGTATGAGTGGTCACATACCAGAGTTATTGGGCATATGGGGGTTGAGTACAATGAGCTTGAGGAAGAGTGTGAGTCAATATAGGCAAGTGAAAGAGAAGTAACAAAGATTCGAACAATTGGGCAGTAAGTCAAGTTTGTGCATGGAAGGGGGATAGAGAGAAGAAAAGAGATATTGGAGATGGTGCGACCATAGGAGGGAAAATCCTAGAGCATAACTGGAGTGTAATTGGAGAGAATTGGAGCTGTAGAAATGAATATCTCGATTTTTATGCTAGAAGAGTGAACTCATGCGTGAGTTTCACTGAAACAACAAGTGTTGTTATTGGTTTGTTGATAGTTTTTCCTAGCAGTAGTTTCCCTTGAGTTCCCAGTTGAGAGATTCCTAGCTACCTACACCAGAGAGGCCTTGATAAAGGAATGGAAAATTCCTTGGGTTATCCCCGATAAATGGATGGTACATCCCTTGGGTTAACTTTGATAAATGGATGGTTCATCCCTTGGGTTATCCTTGATAAATGGATGGTGCATCCCTTAGGTTATCCCTGATAAGTGAATGGTGCATTCTTTGGGTTTGGCAGGTCAGGAGGAAGAGATTTGGTGTAAAAGTTGGGATATTTGTAGGAGAATATCAATTGGCTTGAGAGATTTATGAGTTGTGAGTGAACCGTGAGAGACCACCCTCTTTTTTGGATTTCTAGCCTATGCTCGGGGGTGACTGGCTGTTGAGATTTGGAACAGTCAGTATACAGATAAGTTTTTTATCTTGTACTGAGTTATTTACATATGCTATTGTTGTTCATGATTCTACATGAATGAGAATGACTTATATGATGTTGTAATGAACGATTCAATTGTATCTCATGTTGATTATTGGCATGCTTTAGATGCATAAGTTTTATGATTCTTACTGTACCTAAATCTATTATAAATTGTAGCTATAGACTATGGGAAAATGGATAACAACAAAATAATGGCTTTAATTAGAAGAAGTTTCATGTTATGTCTATTTTGCATGTATTGTTGCCTAGTTGGAGGCTAGGTATGTTACTAAAATGGTATCAGAGCTGATAAAGAGAAATGTTTTGTGGGATATGGCCTAGCCATAATGGTTGGGTATGTTAAGGATAGAAGAATTCCACTACAGGTTATTAATAAAGAGGGAGAAGTAGAAAACATGTCAATTGGTTAGGAATTCCAGAGTTCGGCATGTCTTCAAATAGTTTCTGAAATTCATTGGAGGAGTGAGGAATCGGATACCTGGTGGCAATGAGGAGGATATCATTTCTATATTTTGCTTTCTCTATGGCTGGAGGTTGGCCCCCAGTGGATTAAATTGGTTGAAGTTGATATCAATATGAATATGGTAGTTGTTACTTCATCAATTGTTCTGGAATCCCAGAGTTTAGCATGTCTGTGGAGAGTTCCTATGGTTCTATGGTGGCTTGCAGAGATGGTTTTCCAGTGGCTTGGCGAAAGTGACTTCATTTTTCTTCTGTCAGTCAGATTTCAACAAAACAATTTGGTTGATTTCCTAGTAAGTCTTCCTAGTCTCCTTTTCATTTTGGTTGGGTTCCAGTCAAAAAAAATTCCCACGACCAAAATCTTTGTTTGTGAAAGTAAAGGGTGCGTAGGGAAGCGGCCCATTCCTCCTACTTCCTGGAATGTAAGTTTGAATTTTAATCTTAGTCTGGCTTTGGTAAGTTTGGTTGGTTTCTATCCCATGGAGAATTTGTCAATTCTAGAAATCGATCCCTTTTCTCATTTTCTCAATATGGAAAATGGGAAAGAGCCACAGGAAGCACAGGAGATGGAAGTTGATGAGATAATGGAGGATAATTTCACCTTCACCCACCGAATCTCTCTCAAAGTAGACTCTCACAGTTTGAAACTAGCATTTGATATTGGAACTCTATCCCAACATAGAGTGCCAATTCATCAACTCTAGGATGAATTGGACTTTCTTCATAGATAGGGAGAGTCCTTGCAAAGTCAATTGATTGTGAATGCACCATCCTCAGAGTCCTCTGTCCAGAACTAGGAAAAAGAAGATCACAGACATCCTGAAAATAATTTGAAGATGATGCTACCTGATTTGCAGCATCAGCAGAAGAATTCATAAAAGCATAAATCTAGTCTATCAATTCATCAATTTTGTAAAGTTTTGTCTTTTATATGGTAAATGGTATATGATCTCTGAATATTTTGGAACTAGTAAAGTTTGATAAGAAATATTGGATTAGCATCTATATCAATGTAAAATAAAGAAATATGGCATTGTATTTCTCTCTTACCATCATTTCCTTTTGTACTCAGCAACCTTGGTCGCGCCTTTTTAGTGAATAAATTTTTTTACCAGTTTGTGTTAAAAAATAAAATAAAAAAATTGAGGATTTGTACCATATATTTATTAGTTGATTCAGCCAATCCATTGCGTTATGAGTAGTAAGTTGATGAACACCCCATTATTATGCCAAATTTGCCAAAAAAGGTTGTGAACTTGGAACTGATGAATATAGAACCATTATCAGTGATAAATTTGTTTAGAACTCCAAATCTTGACAAAATATTTTCTTATAAAATTTGAATAAGTTATTTTGAGTTAGCTTCTTTTAATGTTATTGCTTCAGGCCATTTTTTAAAATAGTCAGTTGTTGTTAATATATATGAGTGGAATTTATTTGAATTTGGATTTATGGGTCCAATGACATATAACCCCCATAGTGTGAATAGACTGTCAACTGAAATAGTCTTTGAAATAGTCTTTAAAGGCATAGCAACTCTTTTCATTTTTTCCATATTTTTTTTGACATGGTAAGCATATCCTTACAAAAGCATGCACATCTTTGAATAAAATAGGCCAATAAAAACCAGGTTTGATAATTCTATGTGATGTTACCATTCAAGCAAAATGTCCACCACAAACACCTTCATGCATTTCCTTTAAGACTTCAATAGACTTTGAATGGTCGAGACATTTGAGCRATATRCCATCAATATTTATTGTAAAAAAAACTTCAAAAATAAATACATAATGATTTCATTTCATTTTTAATTCTCTTCTTTCTTTTTATGACATCCCAATAGAAAATTGACCATATTTCTAGTAAACGATAATGTCCTTGTACCATTTATATCTTTCTATTATTTTTTCTTGTACAAAAATATGATTTTTCATAGTGGAAGGATCAATGTTTACTTCTTCAATTCCACCAATTAGTTTACATAATCACTTCCCTTTTATAGATTTTAGTGGCTTTATTTCTATGTCATACTCTTGCAACTTGGCCAACAAATTATCCCATCTTCCTTCTCTAATTTGTTGAGATAACATCATCTTAGTTGGTAGATATAGAACATAAGCAACTACATGAGAAGTGAGGATATAAGTCTTGAAGTAAATGTTTGTTTTTCCATAGGATAGTACTTCAATTCATATCGTCGTAATCCTTTTCTCATGAAAGAAATTGGATGTTCTTTATCTGAATTCTTCTTTTGGGTCAATATTGCAACAATAGCTTCATTTGAAGCAAATGAATATGAAACAAAATATCTATCAAAATAAGGACTGATGAGGATTGGGGCTGTGGAGATTGTTGACTTTGTATTTGAGAACTCCTTTTATGCTTCATCGTTCCATTCAAAGATTTTATCTTTCTTCAATAATTTATTTATGGTCTTAACAATTGAAGCATTATCTTGGACAAACCTTCTAACAAAGTTTATTTTTTTGAAAAAAGACTAGACAACTTTTCAACTTGTGGGAGGATTTAACTTGCATATGTATACATATACNATACATACATACATACATACATACATACATACATACATACATACATACATATATATATATATATATATATATATATATATATATATATATTGTTTAATGGTGTTGTCATTGATGTCAAAGTCAGTCATTGGTGATGAGCATGAAGAAGCCTATGGGTTTACTTGAAGGAGTGTCCAAAGTGGTCCCCTTATGGTGTAGCTTTAAGCATGGCCCTCATAGGAATATGCTTTGAAGAATCCCACAAGAAGCCCCAGAGGTGTGGTCAAGAAGACCCTACAGTCAAGTGAAGAATCCTACAGATGTCCAAGATCAAAATTGCAAGATGGAGATTGTTGAAAGTATTATTTTTGGTCAATTTCGATACCCTATATTTGAGGGACTTTTTACCTTCTATAAATAAATAAAATGGAAACAAAAGTTACATGGTTGGAAATATTATTCTGAGACCTTTCCAACAGTATATGGAAGTCCCTCTAACTCCCTAGGAAGGAGGAGATATAAAACATTTCGTCCAACAACCCAACCAGAAAATTGAGGTCGGATTAGCTAATTTTGGGGGACAAAATTACTATAAATACAGGATAGAATTTCGCATTTTTAGTGCAACCAAGTAAGATATCAAGTCTGAGGTGCACACAAGTTTGGGGTCTCCTCTGGAGTGCAAGCAAAGTCTAAGGGATTTTCTTAAGGTCTTTCTTATTCTCAAGGTATGCTACCATAACATTGTGATGTTGTTGTATGATCCTGTATGAATTTGTGGTGTTTTCGTGAAGTTGTCATGAGGTTTTGGGGGTTTATATTTGGACCCATGCTAACCTAGGATATCTATGTGGAGCCAGTTTGTGAGGCTCATATTTTGGATATTTTGTCACATGTTTTTATGTGGTTTTTGGGTTTTATATGTGGACCCATGTGAGCCTAGGATCTCTATGTGAAGACAGTTTGATGATGATGATGTATCAATGATAGTGACATATACAGTGACAGTGAAAATGACAGGTTGATTCTTTTATATAGATATTTGAGGGTGGAAGGAAGGGGCAAGGAAAGGGGTTTGGAGCCTCCTTCCAATTGGAACTGGAGAATCTAGAGAGTTGTAGATTCCTTCAGGTTGGTGCCTATAAATCAGGGGGTCGGTGCCTCCTTCCAGTTAGAGATGGAGAATATTGGAATTTGTAGCTTCCTATGAATGTAATATTGTTATTATATAAGAAGAGAATTCCCTGGTTTATTTCCACATTAAATCTGTTGTGCATTATGTATTTGTTCTTCTTCTCTTTACTGTATATTGGGATGCATTTATTTGATTTAAAAGTTAAATTTTTTTAAAGGTGCTAAATTATAATTGATATTGATTCACCCCCCCATCTCAATATCAACACACACACACACACATTGTTGGCACAGGGGCAAACCCAGGGTTCAACGCACCAACAAAACCCTAACTACTAGCCCTTTCGGCGACACCTGCAAAGCAGATGAAGTCTCACCCGAGGTAGAGGCAGGGGTGGTTGCAGGAATAATATGTCTGCAACCTTAGTTGGGACATAGATCTGTGATTGTAACATCTTAACAGAGAACTTATCAGTTATAGTTCATTAATATGCAGTCTTAGCTTACAGTGCAGCTAAACCCTAATAATAGATCAGCGCAGTATTCACACAGATCCAATAGATTCAAGCACTCAACATACCAACATAGATCAGATCTAGCATTCATTCAGATTATTCAGCACTAAACTATCACATTATATTCTTCTAAGCATATATCAGTGCACTAAGCATTTAACCACATAAACAAGAGAACAGCCATAAAGCACTAAGAAACCACAACATGGGGTATACGTGGTTCACCCCCACCCTCGGGCTATGTCCACCAACTCTTCTTCTTTATTTCTTTTTGTCAATATTCTACATGCACATAGCCATGATATCTTACTCCGCAGAGGAAGGGAGATCTATGTGCACTCCGCTAGATCCTCCTTCCCTGAGTTACAACACAAAGCCTCTTCACAGTCTCTTATAGTCACTTGCACTTAGCTCTACAAGTTCTCAACATAGCATGCACAAAGCACTTACAAGTTTCACTTATCACAGTGTCTAGCCTCTCTCCGATCACATAGATTGAACTACTTCCTACATCACCTAGCTTTCTATTTATGCATTAGAAAAAGGGCCTAAACATGGGTAAACCCATGGGATGACATCCCCATACCTGTTACATATGCCCAAAACCCAAAAATCCCTATAAAGGGTATGAGATCTTGCGATCTCTACTTCGACTCATGCTCCGCCTTCGATAGCCTATCGAAGTCCCAAAAGTAGGTCAAAAATGACCAAGGATCCTCACAACTTGTTCAAGGGCCAACATGCCCCCAACGCTCACTTGTGACTCATCCCGAGTCACTCTGGTCTGGGTATATCTGCTTCAAAAGCCTCGATCTTGGCTTGAGTCGATTCGACCTGTTGTTGCGCCATGACCTCCTACTCGATGAAGTCTTGGATTACTACTTTGTTGAGTCTCTCATAATTATGGGCACTGCGATCACTTAGTTGTTTATATTCCATGGTGAGGGCCTTGATTCTCTCAACTGTGCTTCGAGCAGTTGCTTCTCTTTGACCTCGTACATTCGACGGAGTGTTGAGCACTATTCGTAGCTCTAATTTTGCTATTCTTTGTTGAAGTTGTTGGATGGATTCCATGAGCTGCGCTACTTGATGCTCCACTCGGTATTTTTCCTTTGGCTCTAAGCTTGTCACAGAGTGAAGTGCTTTGTCGACTGCTTCTTTGAATCCAAGCTGCTCTGCAAGCAACTGCTCTTTCTCCTACTAGATTTGCTCTTTTGCCTCTTTAAACTTGGTGTGAAGTTCATCCGTCTCCTTTTGTGTGACCCAACGTTGCTCTACTATTTCTTCTTGGGCTTGTTTCAGGTTCATTGTGGCCTAGTTGTTCTCAGCTTATGCTTGATGAAGGTAAGCTTCGGTCACATTAGCTAGTTTGCGGAGTTGGGCAGGCTCATCTCCCAACTCTGGTTCTTCTAATGGCGGGGGCGCAGTGGATATTGCGCGGCTATACTAAAGGGCCTATTGTACCCCTCTTAGTTCAACCTCGATCCTGTCATACATCTCCTCCTTCTTGGCTTCTTATTTCTGAAATATGTCCTGCGAGGCATCTGCTACAACTGCGATGATGAAGTTGAAGTCATCTACAGTGAACACAGTCTGCATCTTAGTCAAGGTGGCTTTGGATTTATTTCAGGAAGTGGGTTTCATGGGGGAAACCTTCCTTTTCTTCAAGGGATCAGCCTCATCAACAAGATCCCTAGGTGTTGTTACTTCACCTTGATTCTTTTGATCTTATTTTCCATTGGTCTCTTCTTGATCTGCTTCGTCATTACCCCCTCATCTAGGTGATACTGAAGCAGTTTCTTCTGATGCATTTCTCAAGTTTTGGAGCTCTTCGGTCTTCTTCCCTCTGTTGGGTGCATGGGTATCCTTTGCTTCGTGAGTGGTCTTCAGGTTGTTGATTAGTTCAAGGTCTAACATTTCTGCGGGGTTAGCTGGGATGAGGAGCTCTGCCAACCATTCCTTGGTTATCTCTTCTAGGTCCTCCTCTGTGAGCTTGTAGTATGACTGAAGCTCTTCTTTATTCTCATTTGTGTGCTCGGTGATATAAATGAAGTGTCTATCTACACGAAACTTCACGAGGGGTCAGAACCAATGAAGGGTGTTTGGCATCATGCAAGGGATAGATTCGATAGCCCTCTTCAGTTGGAGATAATATGTATGAAATACCACGTTCAACTTCCACTGTTTTCCCATACCGCTCAAGTACCAAAGTGTGGTGAACTTTGCAGTGAGCGGCTCAAATGGCTCAATGTCTGGGAAGGTCACACCTTCTGGCATCTCCCAAGTGTAAATGCGATGAGGATCAGGAGCTAGCTAAAGTGGAACTCATATCCCTGATCCTAAGCTTTGCAGTAGTCTAATTCCAGCTGGTTGACGAAGTACTTCGCCTAGTTCATCTGGAGTCCTTCTACACATTTCCCGACGAGGCCAAAAACGAATCATGTGATCTGTGTAGGTTAGTTATTTCTCACAAAATTTCTTGTGATCAGCTAGCAGGCCAGGTGCACTGCGCCATTCTGGGTGGAAGTGTTAAGAACCAAATATCAATATAGCATAGAAAATCCTCAGAGAAAGTACTCAATGCCTTGAAAAGAGAGAATCTCAGAAAATAAGCCTCTTCTGGGGGGCAACCTCCTTTTACCCCACTTAAATGTTCAAGTACAAGATGATTCAAAATGAAAATGTCTCCTTGGTATATATAGGAGACTAGGAGGTATAATTACAACTAATGGCCTAAAGCCGACATAAATAAAATAACATTACTAATATAATATGCCCCAATTAAGGGGTAATGAG